>ONZH01021369.1:0-71003 GCA_900303285.1 Rhinella marina | reverse complement strand
GCCCCCATAACAGCATATACCAGACAACTACTGCCCCATAACAGCATATATCCCACTACTGCCCCCTAACAGCATATACCAGACTACTGCCCCCCAGCATATACTGCCCCATAACAGCATATACCAGACACTACTGCCCCATAACGCATATACCAGACACTACTGCCACCGCATAACAGCATATACCAGACACTACTGCCCATAACAGATATACCAGACACTACTACCCCCATAACAGCATATACTACTGCCCCATAACAGCACTACTACAGGCAACACTACCCCACATAACCAGACACTACTATAACAGCACCAGTCACTACTGCCCCCATAACAGCATATACCATTCACTACACCATAACAGCATATACCAGACACTACTGCCCCCCATAACAGCATATACCAGTCTCTACTGCCCCATACAGCATTACCAGACACTACTGCCCCCATTAACAGCATATACCAGTCACTACTGCCCCCCATAACAGCATATACCAGTCTCTACTGCCCCCATACGCATATACCAGACACTACTGCCCCCATAACAGCATATACCAGTCCTCTACTGCCCCTATAACAGCATATACCAGACACTACTCCCCATAACAGCATATACCAGTCTCTACTGCCCTATAACAGCAATACCAACATACTGCCGTCATAACAGCATACCAGTCTCTACTCCCATAACAGCATATACCAGTCACTATGCCGCCATAAGCAGCATATATACCAGACCTACTGCCCCCATAACAACATATACCAGTCTCTACTGCCCCATAACACATATACCAGACACTACTGCCCCCATAACAGCATATACCAGACACTACTGCCCCATAACAGCATATACCAGACACTACTGCCCCATAACAGCATATTCCAGACATTACTGCCCCATAGCAGCATATACCAGACACTACTGCCCCATAACAGCATTACCGACATTACTGCCCCCTAGCAGCATATACCAGACATTACTGCCCCCATAGCAGCATATACCAGACACTACTGCCCCCATAACAGCATATACCAGACACTACTGCCCCCATAACAGCATATACCAGACACTACTGCTCCCATAACAGCATATACCAGACACTACTGCCGTCATAACAGCATATACCAGTCACTACTGCCCCATAGCAGCATATACCAGACACTACTGCCCCATAACAACATATACCCAGTCTCTACTGCCCCATAACAGCATATACCAGACACTACTGCCCCCATAACAGCATATACCAGACACTACGCCCCATAACAGCATATACAGACACTACTGCCCCCATAACAGCATATACCAGACACTACTGCCCCATAACAGCATATACCAGACATTACTGCCCCATAGCAGCATATACCAGACACTACTGCCCCATAACAGCATATACCAGACACTACTGCCCCCATAACAGCATATACCAGACACTATTGCCCCATAACAGCATATACCAGACACTACTGCTCCCATAACAGCATATACCAGACACTACTGCCCCCATAACAGCATATTCCAGTCACTACTGCCCCATAACATATACCATACACTACTGCCCAGAGGCGTAGCTAGAGGTTCAGCACATGGGGGGGCGAAACATATTTGAGTGGGCCCCCTACTTAGTGGCTTCCCAAATGCACGTTTCCACCTTCACAGGCACATACTACTAGTTGTGGTTATAATATTGTATTAGAAAGATGACTGTATAAACTGCTAGATCATCTATGCTGTTAAGTACAGTACAATAGACTTTCTACATACCCTACTCTAAATACTCTACCACATAATGCAGTAAAATATAGGAGTAATAGGAGTAAAAAACAAGGGGACTCCTATGTTAAAGGAAATCTGTCCCCAGCTTTTACATCACTAAACTAACAGTCCCCTGTCCCCATCAGACCTCAGATAAGCTTAATGTGCCCCCATCAGACCTCAGATCAGCAAAATGTGCCCCCATCAGACCTCAGATCAGCAGAATGTGCCCTCATCAGACCTCAGATCAGCAGAATGTGCCCCCATCAGACTTCAGGTCAGCATATTGTGCCCCCATCAGACCTCAGATCAGCAGAATGTGCCCCCATCAGACCTTACATCAGCCTACTATGCCCCATTGTGAAGGTAGTCCGGTCGAAATACTGAATTTTCCCCTCATAGTGATATGTCATTTGTAGATACATGTATTTAATGCTATACAAATATATATATATATCTCAGCTTTGTAAATGCTTATGCAGCTGTATAGAATGTCAGTGTGTCACAAAGGAATGTGTGTATATTTATATATACTTTTTATATTATATTTTTATACTTTGTAACTTTTATAAAGCTTGCGTATAATATATGTATATATTTAACTAGTCCAAGATGGCCCCCGTACTCTTATCAAAATGACTTTTTCAAGCTAGTGACGTAGAATGGAATGCAACTTCTATCCCAATCAAGAATGATATTGTTTGCTATTTGCATGCTTACGCCCCCTTTCCTTTTTGTATCGAATAAGTACGTGTGTTAATAAAGAAACAAGCCAGAGGCTGTAATGATTTTGCCACAGAAGCACGGCCAAAGGACTTAATACTGGAATCATAAGTCTGTGTTTTGTCCTTAATTATTGTGCGCACCCGTGTTCAAAACAATTCGGAATGACTGACTGAATTCCAGAAAGGACAGGTTTATTGTCCACCTCAACACCATCAGACCTCAGATCAGCGTATTGTGCCCCATCAGACCTCAGATCAGCGTATTGTACCCCCATCAGACCTCAGATCAGCAGAATGCGTCCCCATTAGTCCTCACATCAGCCTACTGTGCCCCCATCAGACTTCAGATCAGCAGAATGTGCCCCCATCAGACCTCAGATCAGCCTACTGTGCCCCCATCAGACCTCAGATCAGCGTATTGTGCCCCATCAGACCTCAGATCAGCATATTGTGCCCCCATCAGACCTCAGATCAGCAAAATGTGCCCCCATCAGACCTCCCATCAGCCTACTGTGCCCCATCAGACCTCACATCACCCTACTGTGCCTCCATCAGACCTCAGATCAGCGTATTGTGCCCCCATCAGACCCTCAGATCAGCGTATTGTACCCCCATCAGACTTCACATCAGCCTACTGTGCCGCATCAGACCTCAGATCAGCGTATTGTGCCCCATCAGACCTCACATCAGCCTACTGTGCCCCCACCAGACCTCAGATCAGCCCACCCAGCCACATAAGATGAAAATAAAAAATCTTTCTTACCTGTCAGGCGCTGCGGCTGCCCTCTGGCCCGGCGCTCCACTGTCTTCCCTGGCTGGCGCGCACTATGACCTGACGCTGCGTGCATAGTGCGCGCCGGCCAGGGAGACAGTGGAGCGCCGGACCGGAGGGCAGCCGCAGCGCCGGACAGGTAAGAAAGATTTTTTATTTTAATCTTATGTGACTGGGTGGACTGATCTGAGGTCTGATGGGGGTCCCTAAATACAAGTGAGCGCTTCCATAATGGAAGCGCTCACTTGTATTCGCCTGTATTCATCCTTGCTGGGCCCCCCCTGAGTCACTGGGCCCGGAGCCGTCGCCACCCCCTGCCCCCCTGGTAGCTACGCCTCTGCTACTGCCCCATAACAGCATATACCAGACATTACTGACCCATAACAGCATATACCAGACACTACTGCCCCATAACATATACCATACACTACTGCCCCATAACAGCATATACCATACACTACTGCCCATAACAGCATATACCAGACATTACTGCCCCATAACAACATATACCATACACTACTGCCCCATAACATATACCATACACTACTGCCCCATAACAGCATATACCATACACTACTGCCCCATAACAGCATATACCAGACATTACTGCCCCACAACAGCATATACCATACACTACTGCCCCACAACAGCATATACCATACACTACTGCCCACAACAGCATATACCATACACTACTGCCCCACAACAGCATATACCAGACACTACTGCCCCATAACAGCATATACCAGACATTACTGCCCCATAACAGCATATACCAAACACTACTGCCCCATAACAGCAATATACCATACACTACTGCCCCACAACAGCATATACCATACACTACTGCCCCACAACAGCATATACCAGACACTACTGCCCCATAACAGCATATACCAGACATTACTGCCCCATAACAGCATATACCAGACACTACTGCCCCATAACAGTATATACCAGTCACTACTGCCCCATAACAGTATATACATACTACTGCCCATAACAGCGTATACATACACTACTGCCCCATAGCAGTATATACCAGACACTACTGCCCATAACAGCATATACCAGTCACTACTGCCCCATAACAGTATATACCATACTACTGCCCCATAATAGTGTATACCAGACACTACTGCCCCATAACAGCATATACATACACTACTGCCCCATAGCAGCATATACCAGACACTACTGCCCCATAACAGCATATACCAGACCCAGCTGCCCCCATAACAGCATATACCAGTCTCTACTGCCCCATAACAGCATGTACAAGACACTACTGCCCCCATATCACCATATACCAGGCACTATTGCCCCATGACAGGATATACCAGACACTATTGCCCCATAACAGCATATACCAGTCATTACTGCCCCATAACAGCATATACCATAGACTACTGCCCCATAACAGCATGTACCAGACACTACTGCCCCCATATCAGCATATACCAGACACTATTGCCCCATACCTCTGAACTTTTGAAAAGAGGGAAAATATACACTATATGTGGCGCACACATTTTTTCCGCACTAGGCCACACCTCTAACTCCGCCCAAAACATAACTATACACCTAATTCCACCCAGTCCCCTAAATGCCCTACATAGTAATTATTTCCCCTTTATGCCACCACACAATAGTTATGCCCAGGTATGTGCTCCCTCACAGTAGGTATGCCCAGTTATATGCCCACTCACAGTAATATGCCCAGTTGTGCCCCCTTACAGTAATATGCCCAGATATGTGCCCACCCACAGTAATATGCCAAGTCACAGATATAGCAGTGACAGATACCCCATGACAGTGAGCTCAGCCACACATACCCCCATTCCTGCACCATTCACAGATGCCCCTTAGCGTGAGCACTACAGACACTTAATAGTGTGAGCTTCACAAATGCCCCCTTAATAGGCTTCACACAGGGGCTGGCTGGCAAATTTTGGCCTGGGGGGCAAGCACACAGCACTGGCCCATGTGTAGCGGCCCACCGTTAACCTGTTTAACTCCGCCTACCATAAAGGCGGTAGAGGTAAAAGGGCTTTAAATCGTTAAAAGGCGGCAGCTAGTTGTGTTTTCACGTTGGATCCCAATTACATGACATGGCTGAGTCCGTAGCAACAGCCTGATCATTAGAGGGACCAGATTTACCAACTCCTGAGCTGAAGAGACTCCATTGACTACAATGGGGTCTGCTCAGGATGCTGCTCCTTTATCGGCCAAAAAAGTTTACATGCAGAACTTCTGTACGGTCTTTTTGACAGAATCTGTGACAGTGACCCAAGCGAAAATGTGAATGGATAGTATTAGACGTATAGCATCAGATGTATGTTTAACACACAAATACAGAGAAGAACCAAGATCACTACATACACACAGCACCAGCACCAAACCTATAAGTCAAACACAGCATCAGAACCAAGTTCACTGCATGAATACAGCACCAGAACCAGGCCCATATGTCAAATACAGCAACAAAATCAACAAGAAATATAGCACCATAAAAAACCCATAAGTCAAATACAGAACCAGAACCAAGTTCTCTACATAAATACAGCACCAGAACCAAGTTCTCTACATAAATACAGCACCAGAACCAAGATCTCTACATAAATACATCACCAGAACCAAGTTCTCTACATAAATACATCACCAGAACCAAGTTCTCTACATAAATACAGCACCAGAACCAAGTTCTCTACATAAATACAGCACCAAAACCAAGTTCTCTACATAAATACATCACCAGAACCAAGTTCTCTACATAAATACATCACCAGAACCAAGTTCTCTACATAAATACATCACTAGAACCAAGTTATCTACATAAATACATCACAAGAACCAAGTTCTCTACATAAATACAGCACCAGAACCAAGTTCTCTACATAAATACATCACCAGAACCAAGTTCTCTACATAAATACAGCACCAGAACCAAGCTCACTACATAAATACAGCACCAGAACCAAGTTCACTACATAAATACAGCACCAGAACCAAGTTCTCTACATATATACAGCACCAGAACCAAGTTCTCTACATAAATACTGAACAAGTGTAAAGGGATGCTGGGAGTTGTTGCGCAAAACAGCATGCTACCACCCATCATCAGCTGTAGATCATCCAGGTGACTACAGCACTCATCATACACAGTCAGTAGCAGAATAGTCATTTCCATTTAGTGACTTACAGGTGGCATCTCCTCCTGAGTTCTTCTCCATCTGGCTCAGGCCACCATGATGACTTCTCCCGTCCACAATTCAGCTCTACAGATTTTGCCAAAAAGATCTCTTTAGCTTCATTCTTTACCAAAACATTGGCACCCTGCATACTGACACAAACTCATCTTAGTGCTGTGCCATGAATATAACAGCAGCATTAGTGCTACACACAGGGCCCCAATAGTAGTGCCACATACTCTGTGCCCTTTGTATATAGTGCCACATACTCTGAGCCCTATGTATATAGTGCCACATACACTGTGCCCTCTGTATACAGTGCCATATGACCTCTGTGTATAGTGCCACACACAGTGCCCCTAATGCTAGTGCCACATGCTTGCTGCCCCTTATAAAAAGTGCCTCTTATATGTGCCCCCTTTATGAATTGTGCCTCTTATATGTGCCCATTTGTGTATAGCGCCTCTTCTGAGTGCTCCCTGAATACAGCGTACACACACTGTATTATAATACTCGGTAAAAGCTAGAATGCAGTGGGTGAGACGTCACTGGCTACAAGTTGCTGACGGTCACATGACAAGCTAGATGCAGTGGGTATATATAGTATATACAGCAGTGTATATACTATATATCTGTACACTCTGCATCGATTATACCTCGTACCTCACATATCAGTACACTGCTGTATATACCATATATTTGTACACACTGCATCTATTATACCTCATACCTCACATATCAGTACACTGCTGTATATACAGATATATAGTATATTCAGCAGTGTACTTATATGTGAGGTATGAGGTATAATAGATGCAGTGTGTATAGATATATAGTATATACAGCAGTGCACTGATATGTGAGGTATGGGGTATAATAGATGCAGTGTGTACAGATATATAGTATATACAGCAGTGCACTGATATGTGAGGTACGAGGTATAATCGATGCAGTGTGTACAGATATATAGTATATACAGCAGTGTACTGACATGGGAGGTGTGATGTATAAATTACACTTCGTATCTCACATACCAGTATACTGCTTTGTATACTATATACCTGCATCTGTTATACCTCGTACCTCACATATTAGTACACTGCTGTATATACTATATATCTGTACACACTGCATCTATAATAGTTTATCTATCAGTACACTTCTGTATATACTATATATCTGTACACACTGCATCTATTATACCTCATATCTCACTGCTGTATATATACTATATATCTGTATATACTGCATCTATTACACCTCGTACCTCACATATCAGTACACTGCTGTACATACTATATATCTGTACACACTGCATCTATTATAACTCATATCTCACATATCAGTACACTACTGTATATATTATATACGTTTACCCACTGCATCTATTATACCTTGTAACTGACATATCACTACCCTGAGTGTATACTATGTGTCAGGTGTGAGGTATAAAACATGCAGTGTGTACAGATATATGTGGACAGTCATATATTAGAGTCACTGTGTGAGGCACGTGAAGTATTGGGGGTTGTAGTTAAAGGGGTTGTCCGGGTTCAGAGAAGAACCCGGACATACCTGCAATTTCACCCAGGCAGCCCGCCTGAAGAGGGCATCGGAGCATCCTATGCTCCGATGCCTCCTTTGCCCTGCGCTAATTAGCGCAGGGCAAAGGAATTTCGCCGGGTTCCGGTGACGTACCGGTCCCTGCCGGGCAGAGGCTTCCGCCCGGCAGTGAGTCGGTGACGTCATCGGCGCTGATGGACAGGCTTCAGCGCTGCCCTAGCCAGTAAAACGGCTAGGGCAGCGCTAAAGCCGGCCCATTAAGGCCGGTGACGTCACCGAACTCACTGCCGGGCGGAAGTACCCGCCCGGCAGCGAGTATTTACAAAACAAGAGACCTTGCCCTGCGCGATCTAGCGCAGGGCAAGGGGGGGGGGCATCGGAGCATGAGATGCTCCGATGTCCTCTTCAGGCAGGCTGCCTGGGTGAAATTGCAGGTATGTCCGGGTTCTTCTCTGAACCCGGACAACCCCTTTAAGGTTCCGGTCAGTTTTAGGGATAGGATTAGCATTAGTGTTAGTATATTAGAGCCAGTATTAGAGTTAAAGGGAACCTGTCATCTCCGAAACACCCCCTGAACTAGAGTAAGCGGTGTATAGTGTAAGTGATGCTGAATCCGAATATGTAATTTTTATCTTCATACTCACTTCCATTCTGATGCTGTGCTCCCACAAACCTGCAGTAAAATGCACTCAGTGGACTCCGGTGCTCACTCACATAATGGAGAGGACTCAAAGAAGAGTCCTCTCAATGCATTTTACTGCTGGTTTGTGGGAGCACAGCGTCAGAATGGAAGTGAGTATTCGGATTCAGCATCACTTACACTATACAACGCTTACTCTAGTTCAGGGGGTGTTTCGGAGATGACAGGTTCCCTTTAAGGGCTAGTATTGGGGTTAGGGGCCAGTATTAGGGTTAGGGGTCAGTATTGGGGTTAGGGGCCAGTATTGGGGTTAGGGGCTAGTATTAGAGTTAGAGGTCAATATTGGAGTTAGGGGCCAGTATTAGGGTTAGGGGTCAGTATTTGGGTTAGGGGTCAGTATTTGGGTTAGGCGTAGTATTAGCATAAATCTACATTCAGACGACTGAAAGTGTTTTGCAGTCCCCAATTGTGGAACGCACAGTGCCAGCCTTATATAGAAATGCCTATTCTTGCGGACAAGAATGGGACATATGCTCTATATTTTTTGTGGGGCCACGGAACGGAACTACGGATGCGGATAGTGCATGGTGTGCTGTCTGCATCTTTTGCGGCCCCATTGAAATGAATGGGTCCGCACGCGTTCCGCAAAATTGTGGAACGGATGCAGACCCAGAAATATGGTCGTCTGAATGCACCCTTAGGGCCAGGACTGGGGTTAGAGGCAACATTAGGGTACATTCACATGATCATATTTCCATTCACTTCAATAGGGCCGCAAATCCGTAGTTCCGTTCCAGATAGAGTATATCCTATTCTTGACCGCAATCGTAGACGGAACGCACACGGCCAGTATCCGTGTTTTGTGGATCCGTAATTGTGGACTGCAAAACAAATATGGTCATGTGAATGTAGCCTTAGGGTTAGTGGTCAGTAGTAGGGTTAGGGGTCAGTATGGCGTAGTATTAAAGTTAAAGTATTAGGGGTCAGTACAGTATATTAGGGTTAGAGGTCAATATTAGGGTTAGGGACAGTATTAGAGGTCAGTATTAGGGTTAGGGGGTCCAGGGTTAGAGGCCAGTACTAGGGTAGGGGTCAGTACTAGGGTTAGGGATGGGACAAGGCCAGTATTAGGGGGGTGAGACAGGGCCAGTATTAGGGGTCAATACTAGGGGGTCAGGGGCCAGTATCAGGGTTAGGGGTCCAACGTTAGAGGTCAGTACCAGTTTAGGGGTCAGGGGCCAGTACTAGTGATAGGAGTCAGGCAGGACCAGTTTTAGGGGCCAGTATTAGGGTCAGGGACCTGTATTAGGGTTGGGGTCAATGCAGGGTCAGTATTGAGGGTCAGAGGCCAGGGTTAGGGGTAAGGCAGGGCCAGTATTGGGGGTCAGTACTAGGGGGGCAGGGGCCAGTATTAGGGTTAGGGTAAGGCAGGGCCAGTATTGGGGATCAGAAATAGGGAGGCGGGGGCCAGTATTAGGTTTAGGGCTGCATGTAGAGTGTATAGGGGGAGGGCAGTTTATACTTACTTGTCCAGGCGCGGTCCCACGATGCAGACCCGGCCTCTTCTGGCGGGTCTGCTCCTCAGGAACGTCGCAGGCGGCGCAATGACGTCATTGCGCCGCCTATGTCACATCAGTGCGCCGGCCATCGGGAATAGTGGAGCAGGGAACCAGAAGAACATTATTTTATATATCATTTTCAATGACACAGTATTGTCGAAACGAATATTCCAAAGTGAGACTTTTCAGGGAACAAGTTACAAAGTAACTTGAAGATACGGCAGCTCTAATTACCATTCCTCATACATCACCAGAAAGGACACATCATGGATTTCTGCCAGCACCGGCTAGTAAAACGACAGAATCTGACGCAGATTTGGTCAACCCATGAAGACAAGAATTCCACTCCACCGAAACCTCCCGAAGAGGATTCACTCGACCCAAAAATTGGGGCCGGTTGTTTTTTCCATCTAGAGACTTTACTTAAGGAGGAAATCCAATAGCATCTATATTGGGTACTCTTAGAAGTGTACTTGAAGGAACACTTGGTTCCTTGTGGACTGTAACTGAACATAGAACAAAACTTCGGTCTTAACAAATGTGCTCGTATACTGTATATGTGTTGATGTACATTGTTTATTATTTTTATCTCTTGTTACTCAAATATTGTTTTTAGATCTGATAAAGGGGGCCTGGGTACTCCGAAACGCGTTGTCCATTTGAAATATATGTAATAAAAAGCATGTAATTCACCAACCCTCTGGTCGTTTTTTTGTGCCTGCAAGTTATCAATTAGAAGTGAGACACAAACAGTCCAGTCGCTTCTTCTCTTCCAGCCAGTGGCGTACCGCCAATATAGGCAGACCACGCCACTGCTATGGGGCCCGCAGCACAAGGGGGCCCGGAGCGCACAAAAGGCCCCGCCCCCTACTCTGCACACACAAGCTACTAAGTTTTGTTGACCAGCATTGTGAACGGCAAAGGCAGCGCAGCGATGCTGCTGCTGCCTGAAACAACCAATAACAAAGCTCCTTACACTAAGGAGCATTGTTATTGGTCAGTTTGAGCGGGCTGCCACAGCGCTTGGAGGAGAGGAAGGAGGCGCACGATCATCACTGGCGAGGTAGGGTAAGTGGCCTTGCTCAGTAGGGAAATTTACTGGGGGTCCCAGATCTGAGCGGCTTGTTTTTCTCCATAATGATGAGTCTGAAGTCTCAGCCGAGCTCTCTCTCTACTCCCTGCTGAGCGCGGCACTGAAGACGGCCTCAATAGCAGGTCTATGGGACAGTCTTCACTACCGCGCTCAGCAGTGAGGAAAAGTGGCTGAGCGCGTCAGTCTCCTGCTTATAGAAGTCAGCGAGGGCTGGACACGCCAACAGCAGCGATGAACACCAGCCTCAGGGCAGGGAGACCCTCAGGGCAGGTCATTCTGTTGTCCTGTAGCCAGAGAAATAAAGGAGGAGCAGTGTATAGATGCAGCACACTGTGATGTGCCTGTGTACCCAGTACGGGGCCCAGCAAAAGCCTCCTGGCTGATACACAGATGTCACAGCATGGCTGTCTTACAGATACCCCTACTCTCATTGCCACTGCAAATCCTGGAGACAGCAGGGGGAGAAGAGAGGATGCTGCAAGCACCATGAACCTGGAGGCTGCATGTTCAAATGTCAGTATAACGTCTCCTCGTGGTCCCCATACAGTATAACGTCTCCTTGTGGCCGCCCTCATACAGTATAATGTCTCCTTGAGGCTGCCCCATACAGTATAACGTCTCCTTGTGGCCACCCTCATACAGTATAACGTCTCCTTGTGGCCGCCCTCATACAGTATAATGTCTCCTTGGGGCTGCCCCATAAGTATAACGTCTCCGTGGGGCCCCCAAACAGTATAATAAGATTTTCAGTAGGTCAAGTATACATATATTTATTGGCAAATGGGGGTGTGGCAGGGGAGGAGTCATGGCAGCATGTGGGATGGGCCAGATAGTGGGCGGGGTTAGGGGCCCCATTCAGATTCTTGCTATTGGGCCCAATGATTTCTATGTACGCCCCTGCTTCCAGCCTATCTGCAGACTGCCAGATTCTCCTCTATTAAATATCTGCAGACTGCTGAGTCTCTCAAACTAAACACTGGTCCCTATCTACAGACAACTAGGGGCTCTGACTGCTCTTCTTATCTACAGTTTCTAACTGAACTAGAACCTTCTAGTGGGAGGGGTAGAATGGAGAAGAACAGCCTCAACAGAGACATTGTTTCTGAAATCAGTGGCCCAAATTCACTTAACCATTGAAAAACACCAGTTACTTATTTAAATAAGGGAAAATGGTCAGTTTGCCCAATTTCATGCCAGTTCATCGTGCCCAGAACCTGTTCATGCCAAGCTGAACTCAACTGTATCTGATGCGAGGCATCATCCTCTGTATATTTGTAGTGTGAGATCAGTGGCCCAAATTCATTTAACCAGTTAAAAACACCAGTTACCAATTCATATCAGTGAAATGTGTCCGTCTGCCCACTTTGATGCCAGTTCTTGTGCCAAGAACCTCTTCTGGCCAGGCTGATCTCAACCGCTTATGATGAGGGGCACCACCTTCTGTATGTTGGCAGTGCGAGATCACTGGCTCGAATTCATTTTAACCCTTTAAATCTCACTTTTTGTGTCCACCTTGATGCCCATTTGTGTGCCCATCATTTTTTATTTTAATGCCACTTTTAACTAATTTACCTTTAGGACAGCTCACTGCAACTTTATTTATTACTAGCGAAAAGGTCTCCTATAAATTCATGTAAAAGAACATAAAACACAAATGATGTGAATATTAAACTGTTGAATAAAAAACTGGCCAAATAAGAAACCAACTTCAGCCTAGTCAATTTTTATCTGTCATGGACTTGTATAGAGTTTCAATACAAGTCTATGGGAATAGCTAAGCAGTTTTTCCCGAGACGTGGCATAACTAAAATTTTCAACTTCTTCGCAACCCCCACTCCTGTGGCTAGTCAAAATTGCTCTCTAATAATTTTATAATATTTTTGAGGGGGCTCTGACAATAAAATCTTTTAGTCCTCCTCCTGAGTGGGCCTCTTCTGAGTTTGGGCCCCAAAGCAGCCGCTTCCCCCGTAGCTAAGCCAGACACTCAGTAGGTCAATGTGCCTGTTTTTCCTTCCAAAACTTTTTATAGGTAGAAGGTCTCTCAGTATTAGTTGACTGTGCAAGCTGACCCTTACAAGCTGCCTCCTTAGACTGATAGAAGGACTCTCTTATTTATGAAAGCAGCTGATGCGGAGTTGCCCAACCTGACACATAATGGAGGGTAGAAAATTTCAAATGGGCGGGGGTGGGTGCCAACTCAGTCTTTGCCACGGACAGGAGTGGATTGGCCATAAATTCCTGGTGGGCTGATGCCCAGGGGGCCGGCCAGTGGAAGTTTTTGGGGATGTATTTTGTGCTGATGGCAGTATTTTGTGATGCACTGTGGTATTTGGCTCTGTTGGGGTGGTGTAATGTGCCACAATATGGTATTGCTGGCCCTGCCTTCAAACAGGGCCACTTTTAGTATTTTTTCCAGAGCCACTTTAAGTTCCCAGCCCGCCCCTGGCCACAGATGAGGAAAAGTCTAGCCTAATGCATGTCTATATTCGTAACCCTCCTTGTTTTTAATCTGATGTTAGGATGGATACTGTAAGGCTGTGTCTGTTTGTCATACGCAGTGAGACAGTTCCAGGAGCTTATGCAGTACCACAGACCAGGGTACTTGCAAACTGTTCTTGTCAACTAATGTAATTTAATGTTTTTGATGTATAATGCATTGCATTGTACCGAGTATAGCTTTTACATGGATCTTTTGGGGTTAACAATCCTTACTCAGCTCCTGCTGGGACTAAGGTGTGAGCTTAGATCTGCCCCTAGTCTAGTAATTAGAGAGTTAGGAGAGGAAGTGAGAGCTGTGTCATTTGCTCACTTCTCATGGGAATAGGTGAAAATTCCAGAGAATCACCATCTCTGATGATAATCTACTGAGTGAAAGACCTCACCATTTTTGCAGTACATCAAAAAGAGAGAGAACCCAGAAGGTCCTGAATCTGCATGGAGTCAGTCAGTAAGGGCTCCCCTACTACCATCAGGCAGGATCCCTATATTAGGGTGTGCCGCAGGGGAAGAAAAGGTGAGCCCTCTTATTGCTATGACCTAGGGAGCATTGGTATGAGGATTACCACTGCAATTGACTGTTACACTTAACCTCCCTCGCCGAGATCGTATATATTAGATGTGAGTACACCGCGTCCCTCCGATGGATCGATGAGTCAGGGACTTCTGGTACAGGTGTTCTTTTATTGATAAAAAGCTCAACGCGTTTCGGGGAATACACAAGTCCCCTTCCTCAGGAGCAAATAAAATGAAATAACAATTGGTATGTTCACTTACTTATATATGTATATGTGGCGCCAAGTGTTCCACATGTTCCGTGGGCCGGGATTGATGTACCGGAAGGGGAAGAGTATATGCGCTCCACAGTGGAACGCATGTTCTCCCGCTAATGGAGGAAGTGCGCAAGTGCGTTCCAGGGTGGAACGCAACGGGCTGGACCGGATATAGGTGTCGGGGCAAAAGGGAGGAGACCAGTACAACTCGTATCTATTTGCGTTCCACGAATGGAGCGCATAAGGTATCTCTATGGCATGGTGAAGCACAATACAGGCTGATGGTATACGTGGCACCATTGATGCAAAAAATGGGTAAATGATACAATAATACAATAGAAAAATAAGATAAAGTAAAATACATTGAATAGATTACATGAATGCATGATAATAATTTGGGCCGTATCGCACACCTTATTGCATATAAATTAGTGTATGTAAATCCATATAAACAGGTAGTAAATCAAATAAAAAAAAAATAAAAAAAAAAAAAATAAATGATAAAAACATATATGAATATATAAATATAAAAGGACATATGGAATTATGATGAGTTACATACATCTCTAGGTAGGTAAATGTATGAATACCTAAAAACACTGCCATAAATAAATAAATAAATAATTGTGGATATTTAGTGAATCAGTCGCATTCTTCATGTGGGCCATATTAGTTAGTAATTATTATGTTCTAGGGCTTCATTGAGACCTGTGGGTATTAATGAATTGAAACGAAATATCCAATACATCTCTCTCTGGCATAGTTGAGAATAGGAGTTGGTAATCTGATCAATAGGGGTTAGTCTCAAAAGTTCAGGATCACCATTATGCTTTTGAGCGAAATGTCGAGACACGCTATGGTTGGGAAATTTTTTATTTATTTTTGAGCGATGTTGGTTAATTCTTTCTCTCAAAGTCTGTGTGGTGCGGCCTATGTATTGGAGGCCACAAGGGCACTCCAATAGGTAAATAATATAAGTGGAGCTACAGGTCATGGAATGTTTCAGGGAAATCTTTTCACCAGTATGTGTTATAGTGACTATATTAGTATCGTGGGAGATCATATCACAGCATTTGCAGCGCTTTGTACGGCCCAAATTATTATCATGCATTCATGTAATCTATTCAATGTATTTTACTTTATCTTATTTTTCTATTGTATTATTGTATCATTTACCCATTTTTTGCATCAATGGTGCCACGTATACCATCAGCCTGTATTGTGCTTCACCATGCCATAGAGATACCTTATGCGCTCCATTCGTGGAACGCAAATAGATACGAGTTGTACTGGTCTCCTCCCTTTTGCCCCGACACCTATATCCGGTCCAGCCCGTTGCGTTCCACCCTGGAACGCACTCGCGCACTTCCTCCATTAGCGGGAGAACATGCGTTCCACTGTGGAGCGCATATACTCTTCCCCTTCCGGTACATCAATCCCGGCCCACGGAACATGTGGAACACTTGGCGCCACATATACATATATAAGTAAGTGAACATACCAATTGTTATTTCATTTTATTTGCTCCTGAGGAAGGGGACTTGTGTATTCCCCGAAACGCGTTGAGCTTTTTATCAATAAAAGAACACCTGTACCAGAAGTCCCTGACTCATCGATCCATCGGAGGGACGCGGTGTACTCACATCTAATATATACGATCTCGGCGAGGGAGGTTAGGTGGACAAGTGTCTTATGCTTATCTTGTCCCCCCCTCCCTGGTGAAGTAAGTCTCCCTTATACATTTTATACCTTATGTTTTATAAATATATCTACCATTGCCATTGGAAATAATTTGTTCTATGTGTGCTTATACATCACTTAGAACAATCAGTTTTTTGACCATCCATAGTTTCTTCCATTTGATACTGACTTCCTGGCTCCCCATATCTTATATTATTCAATACTAAGCGGTTTTGCCTTACCGTCCTCCTCCCTTTTTTTGGGTAGTAGCCTCCAAGTAGTATCATTCCATTCCCCCACTCCCTTGGCGCTCCCCTACTCATTCCCTTTTTTGTCTTGGATCGACACTGACACCCCTTGTGTTTGTCTCTATCCTCTTCTTCTATTCATTGACTGTTACAACCAGGGCCACTACCACTCCCATCCTCTGCTCTGCACTCCTCCGGGGCTTGTGGCACAAACACCAAATATATCGATAAACCCACATTAAGTGTCTTTTTTTGCCTCGGTTGGTATGTGTCGGTATATTTTTTAGGCATGTATTAAAAAAAACATACAGTGAATTCTCACTTTGGCGCCTAGGGATCAAGACTGAAGTATGGGAAAGCCAGTCTTTAGAGATGTCCTCCACTGTGTGTCCTTTGCAAGAAACTCACTGAATGCTCTATTTTGGACTGTTTTTACAGTCGAGACTAGCCCATTAAAGCCAATGGGAGCATGAAAAATGGTTAACACGTGAATGCTATCCATTTGCTGTCCATTTTTTGCTCATACCTAGCTAAGTGACACAGAAAAACAATAGAGAAACCAGGAGAAGTTTTTTTTCTTTTTAATGCAAGCAAGAAAAATAGGTGACAGATGTACAAAATGGACACATGGAACTAACGTGGACGCAACTCGGACATTCATATGAATGCAAAGCGGTTGTTTTTTTGTGGGTATGTTCGTGTGACTAAGACCTGATGGATACTTGAAAAAGTGGGGGGGGAAAGCAACTCATATTTTTCAGATGTGCTTTATAATAGCACCACCTAGTGGACAAATAGAGAGATGCAACAGCTCAAAACAAAATTAGCATTTTTACTATACATTTTATTAGTTTATTTATCTTCATCCTTGTTTCCTGAGCAGATATAAAAGGACAGTTGGGCAGTCCCCATAAACATTAGGTGATACAGTTACAGTATCAAAAGCAGGAAAAAATGGGCAAGGGTACACAGAAATCATTAGGTCCCATAGTGAGAATCTGAATTGGGACCCCATGCCCCATTTCTAGCCCCTCCCACTAAATGCTCCTCCCCCCCACGAACTGTGCATTCTGCGCATATTATATAGTGTGCCATACCCAGGGGCGCACTGCCAATGAGGCAAGTTGAGGTGATTCAGGCTGCGCAACCTAGAGACAAGTATGGGGTGGTGGCAGGGCCGTGTGAAACGAGCGCTTCCATTGTGGAATCGCTCATCTCTCTATATTGAACTGTATCACTGTCCTCAGTACAATGAAGCAGTTAAATGCTGCAGGGGGGCACTGGAGAGATGTCTCCCTACTATTCCCTCTGACAGGCTTCAGGCCTAGTGCCTGTACCCTGTCAGAGGCCGGTGCAGGGGACGCGATGATGTCATCATTATTGCGTAGCCTGAGCTCAGGACACGGGCCAAAAGAGGCCTGTATTCTGTACTGCATCGCTGACAGCCACATAGAGGTAAATATTTTAGTTTATTATTTTAATTTTGACAGCATGCCATTGGGCCTCTATGGGGGGCATTATTATAACTAGGGGGAGCACTATGGGGTCTACTTGGGACACTAAATAATGGCATTTTGTACTGACACATATTGGGACATACTTATGTACTGGCGCACATTATGAGGGGTATTATTGTTGACAATGGCTGTATTGGGGGCACTAAGAGGGGGCATTTTGTGTACTGGCACACAGAAGGGGTCATTTTTGTAGTGGCATGCAAAACGGTGTATTGTTTGTACTAGCACACTTTATAAGAGGGTGATTTTGTACTGACGTACATTATATGGGGGCAGTTTTTGTATTGTCTCACATCATAAGGGGAATTTTTTTGCACTAGCACACATTAAAAGGGGGCATTTTTTGTACTGATACAGATTATAAGGGGGCATTTTTGTAGTAGCGCTCTTTATATGGAGGTTTTTTGTACTAGTGCTCATTATAAAGGAGCATTTTTTGTACTAGTGCACATTATAAAGGAGCATTTTTTGTACTAGTGCACATTATAAGGGGGCATTTTTTTTTGTACTGTCATGCATTAGAGGGCATTTTTCTACTGTCATACACTATAAGGAGAATTATTACTACTGAGGGACTATGGGACTATATGGTGAACTTTATTACTACTGGGGGACTATGGGGAACATGATTATTATTAGTATGGGGCAATATTACTTCTGGGGCACATTGAGGACATTATTACTGTCGGGGGCACTGTAGGAGCACTATTACTACTGAGTGCACTTTGGCAGTGACACTATGGGGACACTATGTTTACGGCACTATTACTGTCAGGGGTACTATTTGCTGGGTGCAGTTATTTTTTAGGGCACTTTGTGCCAATTATTGCAGAACGCACTCTGTGTGGTACTAGTATTTTCAGGGGGATTATCTGTTTCTGCAGTTTAGTATTAGGGAGCACAGTGGACACAGTATTGGGGGTGGCAGTATGGGGTGTTGAGAAAATGAGGAGGATGATGGAAAAGTAGGAAACTAAAATGTCTGTTTGTCTAGCTCTGCAGAGACAAGAGATGTCTGAATCGAGAAGATGAGGAGAGAGAACATCTACATCAGAGGAGACTAGAGATGAGCGAATAGATTTGTTGATTCGTTGATTCGTATCGAATCTTGGGAATTTTTAGCTGCAAAGCGAATCCGAATATTAGGTGATTCGCTTCGGTTTTGTACGCATTCACTACGTAGTTTATCCTATAAATCATACGCTATTGCTACGTATAAGTTACTCTATACGCTGTGCGTACAAATTCAATTCTTTAGCGATGAAGACTCCTCCCTGGTAGCTCCGCCCCCTTTTCCAGTGCGAGGGGAAGACGAGGCAACTCGGGCAATTAAGATGGTGAGACAGCAAGGCTCTGACTGGGGAGGCATGGTGTGAGGCACCAACCCCTATGAGGAGAAGGAACCGGAGGAGATCTACGTCTCTCAACAGGTCCGGCAGCCTAAGAAGTCGGTTGAGGTGCCCGCTGAGGTGTTCACTCCGCCAGCTGATGCGGCGGAGGCGGCAGGAGTTCCCGCTCCGCCACGCAAGGACTACTCCCTTAGCCAAAATTTGATGGTCCCCGAAGCTGTCACCCAGAACGCCCTGACCCTCTGGGAATACAAAAAGTTGGTAGAGGAGTGGGTTGTGCAGGTGTTGGAGCACCCACGGTCCGGTGACCCCAAGCTGGAGCGCAGAAAGGGTACCGTTATGTGGTTCAGTGTCGAACGGGGAGTTGGTTTTATCGCACATGAGGAGACGGCAGAAGAATTATACGTGAACCGCCGTTCTGCAAAGCGGCCATATCTTCCTCCCGTCCGCCACAATCTCCACACAGGGGATTACGTGTAGTAAACCCCTATGAAGAGCCTCCAAGGCCCCTTTGCTACTGGGGTGAAACTCCTTACGCGACCAGCTACTCCTGCAGCGCCCCCGGAAGACTGGACTGAGGAGGCCCAGGCCGCAGAAGAGGCTCGGTGTTCCCATGAGACCAATGATGGGAGTACTCTGCGATCTGAGGAGAAATCCCAAGCTCAGCTGGAACCCCTGATACCAGAGTTGCCGCCGCCACCGATCCTTCATGTGGGACAGATGACCACCAACAGTTTTGTGTACCAGCCATCGGTGGTACAATACCAACTGCCATGGCCATGGCAGGTGCAGGCCGCCTAGTCCGCCGCTCGCGGAAGACCGTTACCGGAGCCCTTACAGCTGGAGATTCTGTCACCTTGTATGCCGATGGGAGGATCTGGCCCCTACAAGGTAAAGGGAAGGCCCAAGTTGCCATGGCCCTTGCCAGTGTGACAGCCAGGTCACTACCAAGACCATCCCTGAGAGGTCGGTGGGGGTCTGCTGCCGCAGCCAGTGTAGCTTTCATGAGGCAGGAGCGCCCTCTCATGTCTTTTAGCTCCAGCAGCAGTGAAGAGGACCTGCTGGCCCTTAAGTAAGGATCCTGCAGCTTTTATGGGAGCCACAACGTGGACTTTACTTGAAGGGTGAGCACTAGTTGGCCTTTGTTTTTATTTTTGTTGCCCTGCGTTTGTCCTCACCCAGATGGACATGGATTGTCGGGACTCCCCCCATCAAAAAAAAAGTTTTAACCAAGTTGCGCATACGTGCGCCTCATCCCTTTTTTCCCCCTTTTCAGGTTAATGGGAAGCCCCTTGAAAAAGGGTTTTTTAAGGAACCTTTGCTGCTATTTTATTACCCATTTGGATTACAATTACCTATGTGGATTACAAATTACAACTGAGTTTGGGACTCTGCTCCAGTTCTATGACAAGCGTCAGAAGAAAAGAGACTTAAACGTGTCCTTGAGCATTCTAGGTAGGTGATATTTAAAATGTTTACATTATACATATAATGTATTTTCACTATATTGTTTGCACTGGATTGTTTTCACTAATGTTTTTACCTTTCAGCAACGTTTTCAAGTATGTTGCCCATTGTGTGTATTTCTTTACAGGTACCGCAATGTGTCCTCATATTCACTTTATTGTATGGTGGATGGTTGTACTATGCACTTAGCCGGATAGACAGCACCTTACTTGTTCTACCTCAAATATACATACTGCCTCTGAGGGCGATTTCAGATCTGACCATTTACGCTGGATCTGGCCCGGGGTCCGCAAGGTGTCGAAACGATGGTGCAAGCCTCGGATCACCTGGATCATCTCCTTTTTATGCTGGTTCGGGTGGAGGTGTGTGCCATCGTAATCCTGGAGGTCCATCAGCTGGACTATGTATTTCAGCTTTGCAGCAGAGCTAAATGATGAGGATCGCCTGGATGCCATTTTCTAAAATTCGCTCTGCTCTGAGGAGTGCACGCCACGGCCTCTCGTCGTGCGTGCCTGCGTATTACGTAATCGCGTAGACAATAGTACGCTGAGGATTCGTACGCTATTTGTACGCTTATGCGTCTTCTAAGAAGTTGCGTACATTTTTTAAAAGAGTGTTCGTTATGAGTGCGCGAATGTTCGCTAATAGCACATAATAACATATATTTTGTACGCAAATACAACGAATCTATTCGTCGAATATACGAATCTTAGGAAAAGTTCGGCGAATAAAATTTTGAATGATTCGCTCATCTCTAGAGGAGACTAAATGTAATGTTTTCCAAGTCTGTTTTCAACAGGGCTAGGGGGAAGGGTTTAGGTTGAGAATCTGGCATGGGTGTCATTTCAATTTTCGCCTCAAGCAGCAAAAAGGCTAGGTTAACCCCTGCGTAGAGGAAACAAACATGTTGATTATACATAGTATTGGATATTATTACTGTGAGGGAATACAATGTGGGCATTTCTACTGTGAAGGAAGAACAATGTGGGGATTACTACTGTGACGGGGCACAGTGTGGGCATTAGTACTGTGTAGTAGCAATAAGGGGTAAGCAATGCCCTAGACTACCATTGGGGTGGCTAGGTCTTACAGTGCCAGCACAGTGTCCCCTGCTGGGGATTTAACAGGGACAGTTTATGTGGTTATTGTTTTTGCTATCACCACAGCGACCTTGTTCCTGTTCCAGCGGACATCACGCCGACATGCCAGTGATACTCTGGATGCGGTAGGACCAATTGGTTCTTTCATTTATCACAGCCCCTTACAGAGTAATGAGGGGGGAGTTGCAGAGAGCGATGAGGAGAAAGCGAAGCTACTAAATAACTTTTTCTCCACTGTATTCACTGAGGAAAATAAAACTGTCAGATGAAATGCAGAGTATAAAAGTAAATTCCCCTTTAAAAGTGCCCTCTCTGACCCAGGAAGAGGTACAGCAACGTCTTAAAAATATTAAAATAGACAAATCACCAGGACCGGATGGCATACACCCCCGTATCCTAAGAGAATTAAGTAATGTCATCGACAGACCCTTATTTCTGATATTTAAGGTCTCTATACTGACGGGGAGTGTTCCACAGAATTGGCGCATAGCAAATGTGGTGCCAATATTCAAAAAGGGTCCAAAAACAGAGCCCGGAAACTATAGGCCGGTAAGTTTAACTTCTGTTGTGGGTAAACTGTTTGAAGGTTTTCTGAGAGATGCTATCTTGGAGTACCTCAATGAAAATAAGCAAATAACTCTGTATCAGCATGGCTTCATGAGGGATCGGTCATGTCAAACCAATTTAATCAGTTTCTATGAGGAGGTAAGTTCTAGACTTGACCGCGGCGACTCAATGGATGTCGTATATTTGGACTTCTCCAAAGCGTTTGACACGGTACCACATAAAAGGTTAGTATACAAAATGAGAATGCTTGGCCTGGGAGAAAATGTCTGTATGTGGGTAAGTAACTGGCTCAGTGATAGAAAACAGAGGGTGGTTATTAACGGTAGATACTCAGATTGGGTCACTGTCACTAGTGGGGTACCACAGGGGTCTGTATTGGGTCCTATTCTCTTCAATATATTTATTAATGATATTGTAGAAGGTTTGCATAGTAAAATATCATTTTTTGCAGATGACACTAAACTGTGTAAAGTAATTAACACAGAGGAGGACAGTACACTGCTACAGCAGGATCTGGATAGACTGGAGGCTTGGTCAGAAAAGTGGCAGATGAGGTTTAACACTGACAAATGTAAGGTTATGCATATGGGAAGGAATAATGCAAGTCACCAGTACATACTAAATGGTAAAGCATTGGGTAACTCTGACATGGAAAAGGACCTAGGAATTTTAGTGAACAGCAAACTAAGCTGTAGAAGCCAGTGCCAGACAGCTGCTGCCAAGGCCAATGAGATAATGGGTTGCATCAAATGGGGCATAGATGGCCATGATGAGAACATAGTGCTGCCACTTTACAAATCACTAGTCAGACCACACATAGAGTACTGTGTACAGTTCTGGGCTCCTGTGAACAAGGCAGACATAGCAGAGCTGGAGAGGGTTCAGAGGAGGGCAACTAAAGTAATAACTGGAATGGGTGGACTACAGAACCCAGAAAGATTATCAAAATTAGGGTTATTCACTTTAGAAAAAAGACGACTGAGGGGAGATCTAATAACTATGTATAAATATATCAGGGGTCAGTACAGAGATCTCTCCCATCATCTATTTATCCCCAGGACTGTGACTGTGACGAGGGGACATCCTCTGCATCTGGAGGAAAGAAGGTTTGTACATAAACATAGAAGAGGATTCTTTACGGTAAGAGCAGTGAGACTATGGAACTCTCTGCCTGAGGAGGTGGTGATGGTAAGTTCACTAAAAGAGTTCAAGAGGGGCCTGGATATATTTCTGGAGGGCAATAATATTACAGGTTATAGTTACTAGAGAGGGGTTGTTGATCCAGGGAGTTATTCTGATTGCCTGATTGGAGTCGGGAAGGAATTTTCCCCCCTAAAGTGAGGTAAATTGGCTTCTACCTCACAGGGTTTTTTTTTGCCTTCCTCTGGATCAACTTGTAGGAAAACAGGCCGAACTGGATGGACGGAGGGCTTTTTTCGGCCTTATAAACTATGTTACTATGTTACTATGTATGTTACAAGGTGTATTGGTACCGCTGCGTACCCTATCACAATAGTTGCAAAATCTGACCACGAATAGTTGCAAAAACTGACCACGAATTTGGTCTCTAGATTTGGTGCTGTGACCTGGTGTTCCATCTATCTCTGTTGTTATCAGAGACTACTATGTTGGAGCGATCTTGGGATTCACTATGGGAAATTCCATAGCTCCTTGATGGGGTTAAGGGTGAAGACTCCACTTTTCGGTTTAGTCCACAGTTAAATATATTAGCAACCCAGGAAGTTCCACTACTCTAGTAATCCTTGTGTCAGTCTGGTGCTGAATATTGTCCATTCTTATGGCCATGTTTGCTTCAGGTTGGTTGACACTTGTAAACTGCACTTGATTAGACTGATATATGGACATAAAGTGGCTCTGATCTGACACCCGGATCAACCCTACCCTACCATCCATATAGCCTGGTAGGGTTGATGACGCTGATTGAAACAATACCTGTCTTATGTCTGTTGGTGGTACTGTTGTGGAGAAAAATGAACTTTGTGAAATTATGATTTATGCAAATTAACTATTCGA
Source organism: Rhinella marina (assembly GCA_900303285.1). Lineage (NCBI taxonomy): Eukaryota > Metazoa > Chordata > Amphibia > Anura > Bufonidae > Rhinella > Rhinella marina. Next base: position 46,473 of record ONZH01021369.1, on the reverse strand, counting down.
GCACCAGGAGGCTGGCTTATGCAGTTGGAGCACCACTCCAGCGGCGCCTCTGGTGCTCCATAATGACATGACACCTTTAGATTGACAGCGCTAGACTGCATTTGTATCCAGAATGGCACATGCATACAACATTTTTGGCTTCATCCCAACGAACGAAGATGTCGTGCGCACACGCTGTTCTGGGCACGAATACGGTCTAGCGCTGTCAATCTAAAGGCAGGGGGTGTGATGAAAAGCAGAGGAGCGTCATTATGGAGCAGTGCTCCAACCACATAGACCCGCCTCCTGGTGCTTGAATTGTTAATTTGCATAATTTTAAAAGTTCATTTTTCTCCACAACGATACCACCGACAGACATAAGACAGATATTCTTTTATTCAGCATCATCAACCCTACCAGGCTATATGGTAGGGTAGGGTTGATCCGGGTGACATAGTCGCTTTAAGAAGTAGAGACCATCTCTATAAAAACAAGTAATTAGTACCAAACTTTAATGATGTAGAACTAGACTTCACCTGTAGTGGTCACTTTTACCAAGTCCTAATTAATAGCTATTGGTACTCAGATACCTCCATGACATGACTTGAGCAAGTTCGGACTGGGTGAATCTGAAAGCTGCCAATAGTCTGCCCATTCCAATGGTTGGAGTCATGCAAGCTGACAACAAGCTTTGGGGCCGGACAATAGAAAACAAAGGAATGGTGGTGGTACAGAGTGCAATGGACCCAGAAGTCCCTGTGATACTAGGGAAGAATGTATTGAGAGAATTAGATGGACTGGTGGCTCGAATGGCTGGCTGGAATCCAAGTATTGGAACAATGTCCCAAACTTGAGACCACCACAGAGATCGCTCAAACAGTGCTGGATGATTTCTTCAAGTTATTGATACAATGAAAATGGAGTCTCCCTTACCTGATGTTTGAAGATGCAGCTTGTCCTGATGCAAAACAGTACACCATACTTTGGTAATGGTAGGTTGCAGCACATAGATAAGTCACATCAAATAAAACCAGCTCTTTATTGCTTCTTCATTAATGAGTTGTTCAGAACAGATTGTTTTTTTTTTTAAAGAAAAATGGTCCATGAAGGGTTAGAAATGACAAAGATGCATTGATCCCCCACCACTGTCATTCTGATGCTGCTCTGGTCTCTGCTGCCCTGCACTTCCTGTCTTGGTTCAACAAACTGGATTGTCAGGAAAGGACCACTCAACCAATCACCAACCTTAGACTGACCTTCCTCAGCTAGTGATTGGCTGAGCAGGCCTTTCCTGGCTTTTTGAGAGTGCCAAGTTTGGACAGGAAGTGGAGAGAAGCAGAGACCTGAGATTGGAATGGCAGGGGTGGGGAATAGGTGGATGTGAGTAAGGCTTTTTTGTTATTTATAACCCTGTGTGACCCATTTTTTAAAACAAAATTATCTGTGGAATGGGCCGCCCCCCAGGGCCAATCATGTCCAGGTTTTTTAGGAATTCCGAGTGGTGATAAGGCCCTATTAGTTTGGTGTATCATGGTGCTCCTACCTGAATACCAACGCTCCCCAGTGTTAGGCTCTGCAAGACGAGTCCAGAAATTAGAAAGTTCAACAGTTTCACTTGAATAAACTTGCATCCAGACAACACTTAATCGTTCTCTTGGTTACAGCAGGTTTTGGGGTAAACTGGCAGACAAACTTACATACCTTGCTTTCTTCCTCTGCTGCGCTAATCTCTGGCTTCAGTCTGGTTACTGGACTTTACGACAGTTCTGCTACCTTTGGGCCTATGGCTGTTGACCTCCTTGTAATACTCAGTCTCTAAACTGCAAGGAGTCAGGGTGCTCTATGAGTTGCTACGCTTAGAAGACTCCTGCTGCAGGAAGAGGAGGTGCCCCCCTCACCGCGACATGTCTGCTCTCTTCTCCAACTTTACTATCAACTGACTATAACTTCCTGCTAGCCCTCCCTTGGAAGGACGCAGGACTAGCCCACTTCTGCCCAAAAAGGGGGAGAATGTGATGGTAAGTTCCATTCTATCTAAAGATCTCTCTCTCTGCCAGATACAATGCCACCTGCTGGACAACCAGGAACAGTGCATGAAATACAATACATACATTACATAGCGATACTATTAAGGCACAATATCGAAGGACCTGGAATCAGATACAGAGATGACATTATTTGTTAGCCATTAGAGACAGTAGCAGGGTGTAAGAATGGTAGTGCCCACTCTGGGGTACTACATCTGCTCAGAACACCCCTTCAAAAGTATTACAACCCGTGAGCATTCTGTGCATAGTGATGTCGAATCGCTTAAAGGGGTTGTCCCGCGAAAAATATTTTACAGTTTTCAAACCAGCACCTGGATTTGAATACTTTTGTAATTGCATGTAATTAAAAATTCTGTATAGCTACTAAGTTATTCAATAAAATGTATCTGTATAGGACCACTTAATTTCTTATTTCTTTGACCTATTCACTGAGCAGGCCGCACATGCTCAGTTTCAACTTTTAACTGTCTCCTGAGCTGTGATAGGCAGAGCATGGACACGCCCCTTAGTTGCAGCAGAAAAGACACACCCCTTGAGCTGTCAGCTTGATACAAATCTAGCAGAGCAATGAATGGGGAGATCTCTGGATCCATGTGAGGTACAGGGCTGGTTCTAGCTTTGTTAAAAAGAGGTTGTCATGTCCTATATGATGTCTGATTTTCATTTTTTACATTATTCGTGGGATAACCCCTTTAAGTGTATTCAGACTCACATGTTGTACTTTGTTTTAGGTCTCTTCCACTTTTCTGTTTTTCTGCGCACAGCACACTTACCCATTGATTTTAATGTGTTGGTTCACACATCACTGGTTTTCCTCTAACCATAGGTCTGTGAAAAAATCATGGAGACACTTTGGTCTGTTATGCGGACCAAACATGCCCATTGAAGTCTGTGGGTCGGTAAAAAACATGGCATCCATGCTTGGTCTGTGTTAGGTCTGTTTTTCACTGGGCACTGGAAGGAGATGCTTTTGAATTTTTTTTTTTTGGCTGGGCAGTGTCTGTGGAATAAGGATGACTCACGGAGGGTAAAATCAACACATGGACCAAACATGGATCCTTCATGGACATCTTCACAGATGAAACACAGGTTGAATTTTTTCATGGACATTAAACGGACATGGAAATGTGAACGATGCCTCATAGGAGAAGCATTCTAACTAGGGATGAGAGAACCGGTAGAAGTTTGGGTTCGCCGGGTTCGGCCAAAGTTCAGGCCAAAGTTCAGGTTCAGGACCCGAACTTGACCCCGAACCTGAACCCCATTGAAGTCAATGGGGACCCAAACTTCACTTTATTATTTTCCGTTATAGCATGGTTATATCGGAAAATAATAGCATTCTTAAGACAGAATGCATAAGAATATGGCCATTAAAGGGGATTTCCAAGTTATATATATTGATGACCTATCCTCAGCTGTTTGAAGAGGAGGCGCGTGCCGTATCAGCGCTGCCTCCTCTTCACTGTTTACATGCTGGCCGTAATGGGGGTAGTGGTGAGTAGGTGTAATTACACCTCACCACCCCATTCATTTCTATGGGAAGAATCGCTTCCATAGACTTGTATGGAAGCGATTCTTCCCATTGAAATGAATGGGATGGTTAGGTGTAATTACACCTACTCACCACTACCCCCGTTATGGCCAGCATGTAAACAGTGAAGAGGAGGCAGCGCTGATACGGCGCGCGTCTCCACTTCAAACAGCTGATCGGCAGGGGTGCCGGGTGTCGGACCCCCGCCGATCTGATATTGATGACCTATCCCGAGGATAGGTCATCAATATATATATAACTCGGAAAACCCCTTTAAGAGGTTAAAAAGAAACAAAAAAACAACTCACCTCATCCACTTGATTGTGCTGCCGCAGTGTCTTTTATCCTCTTTCAACAGTACCTGCAAAAGTACCTGCAATGACGTCACCACACTCACTATGTGGTGAGCACAGTGACGTCATCACAGATCCTTCTATCTTCATTCAGTAGGACTTGCGATGTGCACGATGACGTCACCACGCTCTCCCACATTATGAGCGTGGTGACATCATTGCGCACATTGCAGGTCCTGCTGAATGAAGTTAGAAGAGCCTGCTGCAGCATGATCAAGTGGATGAGTTGAGTTGTTTTTTTTAACCCCTAAATGGCCATATTATTTTGCATTCTGTCTCAAGAATGCTATTATTTTCAGATATAACCATGTTATAACGGAAAATAATAAAATCACCTGAACACTGAACCCGGAGTTTAGTGAAAAAGTCCTGCTTTAGGTCCGGGCACCCGAACTCGCAAAGTTTGGTACGAACCCGAACTTTGCAGTTCGGGTTTGCTCATCCCTAATTCTAACACATATTCTTATCTTTCCAGGTCTCTAGATAGAATCGTACAGCTGGTGCATGTAAGATTTCAGTTTGATCACTAGGTGTCAGTAGCGGCTTGTACTTTACATAGTGAAAGATCCTCCATAGCTGTGAAGACATCTACATCATTACCCAAATATTAGTCCGTCATACCACAAAATAGCTTCCATACTACTACTATATGCTGTTTGTGCTTCTTCTCATGTAACACCTTAATCACTAGGTCTGAAAACGCCTTAAAGGAAATTTTACCAAATTTTTTATCTGCCAGTTAAAACCAGATGGTAACACATTTCCTTTTTTTTCTAATCTGTTTTTATTTTGCGATTATAGATTTTTTAATTCTATTTCCTCAACATGATTATGGGGGCGGCCATCTTGCCTGAGCCGTTCTTACCAGCATTTAGAAAGCATTAAGAAAATTACTTTACAGCAGCCCCATAGGCCATAGACACAATGGTCAGGGGGGAGCCTCATTGACTTCTATGGGAGAGTTTTCCAGGCTCTGTGGCCTATGCAGAGGTCATTGTACAAGAAAATAATAGATAAGATGTGACAATCACCTACTGTGAATGGTGGATCCTGTCTTATCTGTACACAGAGGTGATATCATTACAGGCAGGGCTAGAATGACAGATAAGGAGATAACTACAGTAAAGTGATTGGTTCAGACCAAGAAGTGGGGCCTATTATTATTCTTAGTGGCCAAAACCGCAGGAATTTATGTTTAAATATAGATATTGACAGAAAATTCTAAATATTATCATCAAAAATTCTTCAAAAATACGTAAAACATAAAAACATGATTTAAACAATAGGTCATTTTCTGATGACACGTTCCCTTTGACGACCAGACATGTTTTGTGATTCAGCACAGGCGATGGTTTAAAAGCTCATTTTTTTATTTGTTAGGTTACTAAAATTAGCCTAAAGTCGAAATTGAACACAGACAACTAAGCGCTGACCTCGGTCTAAAGACTGTACAATATTAAGCTGAACACATTTGCATTGCAGATGTCGTTATTTTGTGAAACCCCTTTTTATACAACTTTTCTTCATATTTTAGACTTCTTATTGGAAGCAGGGCTAATGGCATTCTCAGATTCTCTGGAAATAATACTGACCAATGCACTGAAAAGATTAAAAATTACCACTTTTATTAACCGCTTCATTACCCCTTCCCCTTCCTTGCCAGGCCATTTTTTAGTTGTAGCAATGGGAATATCGAACTGCAAATAACTGATTAATTTTTAAACCAGCCTACATTACACGGATATATCGTATTTTTTGCCCCATAAGACGCATTTTTCCCCCCCAAAAGTGGGGGAAAATGTCCCTGCGTCTTATGTGGCGAATGCTAATGAGTGCTTCCATTATGGAAGCGCTCATTAGCAGCGGAGGACAAGGAAGCGGTGAAGACTTTGTACTCACCGCTTCCTGGTCCTCGGCTGTCAGCTGAGCTGTGCAGGCCTGCGCACAGCGTGAGGGTGCTCAGTGACCTCACGCTGTGCGCGCCGGGTCACAGTTCATCCGACAGCAGGAAGAAGAGGATCGCGCTGGAGGAGAAGAGCGCCGGCGTCCAGGAGCAGGAAAGTTAAGTGGCGTTTTTATTTTATTAAAGGGGTTCTCAGGGAATTAAGAAAATGGAAATACGTAAATTTTACTTTATTATAAATATATTCCCAAATACCTTTCATTAGTTATAATGGCTTGTTATGTCTGGGGAGCATTCATTATGAGAAACAAAATGGCTGCCGTCCTATTAGTACACACAAAACCTGTCCTAATCACACAGCAGGACACAGCCACATCCCAAGCTCCTCTCTATATTTCATGTCTCCTCATGAACTTCATTTCTACAGAGATTCAGTTAAAGATCATATTAAACTGTATTCAGGATCATACTCCCTGACAAGTAGGAGAGGAGGATGAGGCAGCTCTTTACCTCAGTGTTGTGAAGTAACTTGCCCTCCTGTGTGATTAGGACAGGTTTTGTGTGTACTAATAGGACGGCGGCCATTTTGTTTCTCCTAATCATTGCTGCCTAGACAAAACGAGCCATTATAACTAATGAAAGGTATTTGGAAATATATTTATAATGAAGTAATAATTAAGTATTTTCATTTTCCTAATTCCCGGAGAACCCCTTTAAATATGAGGCAATGGGGCTGACCTGAGGCAAAGGGGGCTGCTGAGGGGGGCTGACCTGTGGCAAAGGGAGCTTCTGGGGGGCTGAACTGAGGTGCTAGGGGCTAATATGAGTGGAAATAGGGGCTACTGGGGGCTGAAATGAGGCAATGAGGGCATATGGGGGCTGTGGGGGGCTAATATGAGTGGAAATAGGGGCTACTGGGGGCTGAAATGAGGCAATGAGGGCATATGGGGGCTGTGGGGGGATAATATGAGTGGAAATAGGGGCTACTGGGGGCTGAAATTAGGCAATGAGGGGATATGGGGACTAGTATGAGGCAATGGGGGCTGCTGGGGGCTAATATGAGGCAATGGGTGCTGCTGGGGGCCAATATGAGAGGCAATGGGGGCTGATATTAGGCAATGAGGCAATGGGGCTGATATGAGGCAATGGGGACTGATAAGAGGTATGGGGCTCTTATCTGAGGTCTGATTGGGGGTTATTCACATTGTGGGTCTGATCTGAGGTCTTGTTAGGGACTTATTAACATTGGGAGTCTGATTGGAGCTGAGGTCTGATTAACATTGAGGGTCTGATTGGTGGTCTGACCTGAGGTTTAATGAAAAATATTAGTATAGTATTTTTTTTAATTATTTAAGGAAAATTATTATGAAAAAAAACCCTCTTTTCTTATCAATTTTTTTTCTAGCAATTACAAAACCATTCCCATTTGCTTGTACGCTGAAAATGGACGCTATTTATGTAAATTATCTACTGGCTGGGCCCGCGGCAACACTTCAAAAGACTGGAGCACATTTTGGTGGCCTATTTTTCTATTTTAAATTGTTGGCTCTATGGCACCGTACCAGTGCCAGAAAAATGTGTGTATGTTTGCATATTTTACACACACAATTTCCACTATACTATTGCTAAAACTAATATATATATATATATATATATATATATATATATATATTTTTTATGAACCAAAAAGGAGGGGGGTTGTATGGATTTGTACGTAGTCTTTTATATTATTGCTAATACTAGTAACTATTGCTATAACTTTTTAATGTTTTTTTTTTTATCTTCTGTATTTCACTTTTTATTAACTTTTTTATTAATTATTTATTTTGTACTTTACGCCTTTATGCCACAGTCAGTGCAGGAAGGGGTTAATTTACAGCCTGCAGGCTGACAGTTAATTTTACAGCCAGCAGGTGGTGCTCTTACATAAGGAAAAGCGGCCCCTGACAGCTTTTTTTATTTAACACTGCGATAGATCATGTAGCAGGGTGCTGACCGCTCCTGCTGACTTCGGAAGTTCTTCCTGTGAACGCAGCTGTCTAATGACAGCGCAGTCACAGCGATCTTCAGTGTCATGTGCCGCCGGCAGATCGCAATGTAATCAGGCGATTTTATATGTTGGGTTACAGATAGGAGCCTACCGCTGCAACGTATAAAGTCATATGGCAGTAGGAAAAAGGTTAAATACAAATATCAAATTAAAATATGAATCCCACAAAGGCGAAGGTGGCACCACAGGAAAAGAGATCATAACCAAAAGGCAAAGCCCATTGTTATGACTGAGCAGGCAATTATTGGGAATGAACTGTTTGCGCTGATAATTGCCGGCTCATCAGAGGAGGTGAGAGTTATATGTACATGCCGCAATCACCTCCTCCGTATGAGGAGGAACAGACACTGCAGATACATTACGTAGGGTCCACTGGACACCGTCGAGGTGTCACCACGTGTTGTTGCTCTCCGGAAGTGATGTTAAGGCATGGTGCTCCCCAATTTTAAATAAGTCCAGAGAGTCAGGGTCTGCAGTAAACCAGTGTGCTTCTTTACTGGAGGGATTCAGGTACAAAACAATACAGGTGAGGCATAGGATTAGCTTCTCCAGTCTCCTCCCTGGCAGAAGAAGGGTTTGATGCTGAGGGAAGGCCTGAGCTAGCTGTCTCTCTCTCAGAAGGCTGACACCCTGATCAAAGGCCCATAGTCTGTAGCTCAGTAGTCATGGTGGCTCCTTGGTTACAGTTCTAGTGACCCATGGTCTGTGGCTCAGTGTCCCCATCTCAGCGTCTTCTTCTGGTCACTCAGCAGGCTGGCATGAGTCTCCCCTCCAAGCACTGGTCCCTAACCACAGCACACTATGGGCTCTGGCTGCTCTCCTCATATACTATTTCTAGCTAGACTGGAACCTTCTAGTGGGGAGGTGGAGTGGAGAATCTCAGTACAAACAGATACATTGTGCTTCGATAATATTTAATGGCAATGACACAGCAGTTTTTCTAGACAAAACAAGTTTCCAGACATAACAACAGAGCTACAACTAGACATTCAAAAGGTCAGTCTGTCTGGGTTTGGTGGTAAACACTGTCTGACTTTTTCCCTCCAAACCATGCTCTTCTTTAAACTGTATGGCAGCTTTGGAAAATGACCAGTTTCTCATTCAAAGTCCTAACAGTCTCGCAGTATTCATTAACCCTTTCCACAGAGCCTTGCAAATACAGTGAAATAAAATGCAGTTACACAGTATTTAAACAGTGCAAGTTATCCTTTTATATAAAAATATATATACTAGGCTTATCAATATTCAAAGGGGTTGTCCGTGTTCATAACTGAACCCGGATATACCCCAAATTTCAGCCCCCCATCATATGGTGGGAGCCTTCATTTCCTTGCAGTATAACAGCATATGTTCTGGAGATGTGATGATCTTATAGAAACACAACTTGTTCCACCTAAGTGTTTCCAAACCATGACGATTTTATACAGAATATACTGTAGGTTCCTGATGAAGGACAATAAGCGTGGATATTTAAATCTGTAAGTAATTGTTAAAAAATTATATTAGAAAATTATATAACTTTTCATTAAAGACTCACCTTTATTTGCTGAAGCTGGAATACCCCTTAAAGATTGTAAACTGGAGATAGCTACTCCATATATGCTGATGGATGTACTGAGATTCCCCTATTCCTATGACTTCTGGCCACGGTTGTGTTACTGAATTAATGTGAAATATGTTTCATATAGGATCTTTTTACAAACTTAGTGTAAATGAAGCTCTGCTATGATAGAACTTAAGGCTCTCTGGGAGCGGTGGTGTGTTATAGATATGGTATATCTCCTCACCCATAATAAAAAGGTCAAACAGATCCGTATGTTGGAGCGTCAAAGTCTCAAGTGACATCAGCTGTTTCTTTTAGTTTGTTGAAGTAAAAACTAGCTAAAATAGTAAAATGAGCTACTCAACGTCTGCCAGTAATACAATATGAAATAATATAATATGACATAGTTACATGGTTAAAAAGACAAGGTCCATCAAGTTAAACCAAGGGATGGGAGAAGATGTGGATGAAGGGAAGGGGTGTGAGTAAACCTTAAAAATATGTTTCCCTATTGATCCAAATGAAAGTAAAAAAAAAAACAATTCACCATAAAACAATGTACTCTAAAAAGAATACATTCGATGAAGGGAAGGGGTGTGAGTAAACTTTAGAAATTTGTATCTCTTATTGATCCAAAATAAGTTAAACAATCAATTAGTCATGATCTACTCTAAAAAGAAAAATTTTCCTCCTGATCCCAAGTGGCGATCAGATTACATCAACATTTTCGGTAAGAATTCTAATACCTAATATCATAATGTAAAATAATTTAATATGTTATAAAATAATATGTAAAATAAATACACACAATGAAAGTCTTGCTTCTTGTTGCACGGAGGTGGGGCCCACATCGATCAGATATTTATGGCATATCCTGTGGAGTTAAAAAATGAATAAAAAAAGATGCAAAACATACCGCATGATATGTGAATGTGCACGGCTACATTTATAAAATCACAGAAAATAATGCACTAAAATAATAGATCCCAACATAATATATGGACCAAGCCCTGACTCTAATAATAAAATCCGAGACTCTCAGACAATATATTTTGATCAAAACACATCTGTGCCCACCTACCAGCGCCAAGGTGGTCTCAGTCAGGAAGGTCCTACTCTAAACCTACCTATGCTGTATGGGCAACTATATTCAGGAGATCAGACCCTGCACATATAGTGTGCTGCTCCTAGACACCTCTATGTGCACCAAGCAACCAATGAGAGGAGGAGCACGCACAGCTATATGTACCACCTAATCAAGGTCGCCTATTACACTGTGTACAGAATTATTAGGCAAATGAGTATTTTGATCACATCATCCTTTTTATACATGTTGTCCTACTCCATGCTGTATAAGCTTGAAAGCCAACTACCAATTAAGTAAATCAGGTGATTGTGGTCTAATGACATCAACACCCTATATAAGGTGTGCTTAATTATTCGGCAACTTCCTTTCCTTTGGCAAAATGGGTCAGAAGAGAGAAGAGAGAAGTCAAAATTGGTGAGATGTCTTGCAGAGGGATGCAGCAGTCTTGAAATTGCCAAACTTTTGAAGCGTGATCATCGAACAATCATGCGTTTCATGGCAAATAGCCAACAGGGTCGCAAGAAGCGTGTTGAAAAAAAAGGCGCAAAATAACTGCCCATGAATTGAGGAAAATCAAGCGTGAAGCTGCCAAGATGCCTTTTGCCACCAGTTTTGCCATATTTCAGAGCTGCAACGTTGCTGGAGTATCAAAAAGCACAAGGTGTGCGATACTCAGGGACATGGCCAAGGTAAGGAAGGCTTTAAACGACCACCTTTGAACAAGAAACATAAGATAAAACGTCAAGACTGGGCCAAGAAATATATTTTTTCTAAAGTTTTATGGACTGATGAAATGAGAGTGACTCTTGATGGGCCAGATGGATGGGCCCGAGGCTGGATCAGTAAAGGGCAGAGAGCTCCGCTCTGACTCAGACGCCAGCAAGGTGGAGTTGGGGTACTGGTATAGGCTGGTATCATCAAAGATGAAATTGTGGGACCTTTTCGGGTTGAGGATGGAGTAAAGCTCAACTCCCAGACCTACTGGCAGTTTCTGGAAGACACCTTCTTCAAGCAGTGGTACAGGAAGAAGTCGGTATCGTTCAAGAAAAATATGATTTTCATGCAGTACAATGATCCATCACATGCATCCAAATACTCCACAGCGTGGCTGGCCAGTAAAGGTCTAGAAGAAAAAAAAATAATGACTTGTTCACCTGATCTGAACCCCATAGAGAACCTGTGGTCCCTCATAAAATGTGAGATCTACAGGGAGGAAAAACAGTACACCTCTCGGAACAGTGTCTGGAAGGCTGTGGTGGCTGCCGCACGCAATGTTGATCGTAAACAGATCAAGCAACTGACAGAATCTATGGATGGAGGGCTTTTGAGTGTCATCGTAAAAAAAGGTGGCTATATTGGTCACTGATGTTTTTTGTTTTTGAATGTCAAAAATGTTTATTTCTAAATTTTGTGTTGTTATATTGGTTTACCTGGTGAAAATAAACAAGTGAGATTGGTATATATTTGGTTTTTATTAAGTTGCCTAATAAATCTGCACAGTAATAGTTACCTGCACAAACAGATATCCTCCTAAGATAGCCAAATCTAAAAAAAAACCCACTCAAACTTCCAAAAATATTAAGCTTTGATATTTATGAGTCTTTTGGGTTGATTGAGAACATAGTTGTTGTTCAATAATAAAAAGAATCCTCTCAAATACAACTTGCCTAATAATTCTGCACACAGTGTAGATTTGTTGTGATCAAGATATATTGGCTGAGAGTCTTGGATTTTATTATTAAAGTGAGGGCTGAGTCCATATATTATGTTTCCATCTATTATATCCTGTGGAGTTGACATAAATATCCATTGCAAAGTCTGACTACAGGATTTGTCTGACTACAAACAGGATTTGTTTGTAGTCTGTTACCATGTAGACCAATAGACCTGCTTAGGAGCTTTATACACAATGTTTCTTGCAAATTGTTTGCACAGGCATACATAGTAGTGCTGAGCGAGCATGCTCGGCCAAACTCACTGTTCAGCCGAGCATGCCTACGCTCAGTGTTCGGCCGAACACCGAGTGTACTCGAGCGCAATGCTCGAGTCCCCTAGACGGATCCGTCATGACCCCAATGCAAGTCAATGGGGATGGATCCATTTGGTGTGACACAATAGTAAACGGATCCGTCCTCCATTGACTTCCAATGGAGTTCATGACCGTCACCTATCACGTTTTTTTTTTTCATTGAAGAATTCAAGGTGTAACTTTTTTCATTCACCAGCAGAGGGCGCAATGTAAGGAAGAGGCTCCGCTGCTGAGGAGAAGAAGCCTGAGGAGGTAAGTGGTCTGTGTTTGTTTGTTTTCTATTTTGCAGGATCGTGAATGCAGAGGACTACGTCGCATTCGGTGGATTACGTCCGACCAGCTTTTTTATTTTTGAAATAAAATGGTCAAACGGGTCTGGGGGAGTATTTATTTCAATAAAATATTTTATAAGTGTGTGTGTGTTTTTTTACAACATTGCAGTTTTAGTAATTATGGCTATCTACAGACAGCCCTGATTACTAATACTGGGCTTAGTGATTGCCGGTATGCCCAGCACTAACCCCAACATCTATTACCCCGGCACCCACCGCCACCAGGGGTGTTGGGAAGAGCTGGGTACCTGCAGGACTGGACCTTCTAAATTGAGGGTCCGGTTCTGGGGTTGCTGCAGGCTGGTACCATTAGGCTGGGAAGGGCCAATAACCGTGTCCCTTCCCACCCTGGTAGTGCCAGGCTGCCACTGCTGGTTGTATCTGGCTGGAGAAGGAAAAAAGGGGGGACCCCACGCCATTTTTTAAAATTTAATTATTTTTGAAAAAAAAAAGCGTGGGGTCCCCCCCTGGTCGAGCAGAGAACAGCCGGCTCCGGCACTACTGGATGCAGAATGCCCCAAGATATGGCCACAATCTGGCAAAAATGCAGAGAATCAGCGGGACACAAACCGCTGCATGCCTCAGTTTGTGTCCGGCCAATTCTTTGCATTTTCTGCCGGATCAGGCGGCCAGAGCGTAGTGTGAAAGTAACCGTACCCTGTATGTTTTCCAAGTTTCATATTGCTGTATGTAATATTAAGACACCATAGGTTCGGTTGAGAGTTTGGTTTGGGGGGTGGGGGGGTTGGGGGCCCATGCACATTCTTTGCACAGGGGCCCTCTGCTGTCTGTGTCCGCCCCTGGTCCTGGAGTAGTTGACAGCTGACCCACAGGGGGGAGTCTAGTGCAAGTACCAGAAGCTCAGGATACAAACAAATGCACCAAAAACATAGGAAAAGTGCAGTTATAGTCTGAACAGACAGTAAGACTTGAATGCAGGTTTCTGAGATCCAGACAGCACACTGAAGGCATAGATGGTGGGAAACACAGGATAACCAGGCAAGCAGGGTGATATTGAAGTTATAGACGAGGACGGATAGCTGGATACTTGGCAGGAACGCAAACAAGGCAGATGGACAGGGTCTGGCAGATGGACAGAATGCTAAATAAAATGTCCATTGAGGGGTTAAAATAATAAAAAAAACCTCACCTCATCCACTTGATCGTGCCGCCGGTATCCTCTTCTTTCTTCTTACAGCAGGACCTGCAAATGGACCTCCGATGACGTCACCGCGCTCACCACGTGGTGAACGCGGTGACGTCATCAGAGGTCCTTTTGCAGGTCCTGCTGTAAGAAGAGGATACTGTCGGCACGATTAAGTGGATGAGGTGAGTTTTTTAAATTATTTTAACCCCTGAATGGACATTTTATTTAGCATTCTGTCTTAAGAATGCTATTATTTTCCATTATAACCATGTTATAACAGAAAATAATAAAGTCAAGTTCGGGTCTCCATTGACTTTAATGGGGCCTGGGTTCGGGATGAAGTTTGGGTTCGAACTTCCATGGGTTCGCTCATCCCTAGTCAAGAGCACAGTCTTTGACACCTCATGAATGTTCTCAGTGACAGAATTTTAAAGGGATATTGCCATCAATGACTGATAACTGTGGATCCCTCTCCTGAAACCCACACATATCTTCAGAAAGGGGACTGGCTATTCCCTTGACTGACATACAAAAAAGTGGAAAAAGGATGATCACATGAATTGTCACCTCTCCATTCATTCCCTGCTTGGTGGCCATCTCACTGTCCTTGTGGACCACTGTTCTGGGGAGATCGCATATCTCATAGGCACATCTTGCAAACCATAGCGGTCCAAGATGTGCATATTTTCTGTGCTATTCATATTGTAAAATGATCAAAGTCAGATGTAAAAGCAACAAAGGCAATCCATAAACCGTTAACAAGCCTATAATACTGCGCTGAGAAGTCATATAATACTTTTACTTGATAGTTTGCTGTGTTTTATCATTAACAGCTCTCCGGGCCGTGTCTCGTATCTTGTAATAGTTAGCGTTACATCAGTAGCATGTATTTTCAAGTAAGATTCTAAAAATTCACATCAATCATAGCGTCCGTTTACAAGTAATGGTATTTGCCGATCCTGCACAAAGAGTTTGAAGTCATGATTGTATTCAGACAGGACTTGGTAACGGGGGAATTGGGTTTCATGCTATTTTCATTCACAAGCATTCCCATATGTGCATTATTTTTAGGATTATTTTATGCATCCTGATTTATCTTTGATGCAAGATATAATTATGCTTAAACTAGCTCTTTCCCACATCTCGTTTTATTTGTGCTAGCATGTTGGAGTGCGATTTACTCAAAAGGCCGGTCATATGTTTCTCATTAGGGCCAACTAACAAAACAATAAATCAATAGTCCTGGAGCTGCATGGGGACCATATTGGAAGGTCTGCAGGTAGTTGAACATAGCACAATTCCCAAATATGACAGTTAGGAGACTGTAATGGGATTCAATGGATGAGCCAAAGGCGCTAGGTCTGGGAAAGGCATAATAATTTCTTCATTCACCATTTCAGGTTAAAGTCTCAAGCACACAAACATATATATTTTGCAGCCCACACGTTCCTCGGTCTTTATTATAGAAATGACTGTTCTTATCCGCAAAACAAACAAGAATAGGACATTCTGTGACATCCATGTGCTGTCCCCATTTTTTGAAGCCTCATAGAAGTTAATGGGTCCATGTCCGATCCACAAAAAATGTGGATTAGACGTGGATCAAAATACAACAGTGTGCATGAGGCCTGAGGGTATTATGGCTCCTTACTTCTGGTTCAGAACTGTAATGCAGCTCCCATAGACTACTATATACATAGACTACTATATAGATGTTCTCTATATATATACTATATACTACTATATACTACTATATACATAGACTACTACAGTCACCTTACTTTAACTTCATATGCCTATGTATGAATATAACAGGAAAAAAACTGTGACTTACCTTATAGTGTTATACGGAGCACCATATGGCAGCATACAGATCCCACATGCAGAAGCCCTAAAAGATTTGGCAGGATTCCTTAAAAAGGACCTGCTTCCACCTAAAAAAGTGTGAAATATTACCATATTACCTTTGTTCCTCTGGTTCCCCAATTTTACTGTAGCCACTTTTTTCTTTTTTTTCCAAGAGTTGCTCTCTTCCTTCACTAATCCCACCATTACTGCTGCTGGTCGATTGAAAAATATTCTATTTGAGTGCCAAGATCCCATGATATCTCTGAGATGCTGGTGCAGATATGTATTAAAAGAGGTATGGACTCGCAGGACAGGGATGTAATATTGCCACTATACAAAGTGTTGGTGCGGCCTCAACTGGAATACACAGTTCAGTTCTGGGCACCAGTCCATAAAAAGGATGCCCTGGAGTTAGAAAAAGTACAGAGGAGAGCCACTAAACTCATAAACGGCCTGGAAGATCTTAGTTATGAGCAAAGATTGAAAGAACTGAATTTGTTTAAGCCTTGAAAAAAAGACGTCTAAGGGGGAGACATGATTAAGGGCTCTTTCACACCACCGTTAGGGATTCCGTTCTAGCTTTCGATGTTATAACGGAAAATAACGGAATCCATAGGACGGAAATCAAAATGGACACCTTTAAGAGGCATTCCGTTTTGATCCGTCATAATAGAAGCCTATGGGAAAGCATAACGGATCCATCTGGTTTCCGTTATGCTGGACGGAAAACAAAGTTCTGTCAATTATGCTTTCCCATAGGCTTCTATTATGACGGATCAAAACGGAATGCCTCTTAAAGGTGTCCATTTTGATTTCCGTCCTATGGATTCCGTTATTTTCCGTTATAACGATGTTATAACGGAAAGCTAGAACGGAATCCCTAACGGTGGTATGAAAGAGCCCTAACCTGTACAAATATATAAACGGACCATACAAAAAATATCAAGGGAAGCTATTCTGTTTAAAATCCCCCTCAAAAAACAAGAGGCCAATCCCTACACCTGGAGAAAAAGAGATTCAGTCTGTGAAGGGTAAGGTCTGTGAATCTCTGGAATAGCCAGGGGAACTGGTCACTGCAAATACAGTAGATGGCTTCAAAAAGGGTTTACATGACTTTTTAATTTAAAATAAAATTGAGGCTTATGACAATGTATAGAAATCTTGTTCCACTCACCATTTCCCCTTGGCCGAACCCCTTTTTAAAAGGAAGATGCGCATTGATCCAGGTAAAAGTTATAAATGTAAAATTTTTACTCAGTGTCTACTACAATCAATCCTCCTAAGGGTTTTAGGAGTTTTTGCATCTGTGTGCTGTCAAAGTGTAGGGCAGACAGCGCATGGACTGAACACGTCAACATTATGGTGAGTCCAATTTCCCACCCGGACCGTTGGTTTACGATTTTCCAGTTATAATTGCCCATCCTTGTATAAACCATTTTAGTGACCAGAACAATCCTAACCATGGCCAATGTTTAAGTAACTCGTAAAACTCCTTTAAATGGGGTAAATGGAGAAGGCTTTGATTGTTGAGGTTTGTTATTTTGATAAGCAGATTGACATGAGGAATACGTCTATAGAAACAAATGTACTTATCACATTAACAGAAGAGCCTTACAGATTAGACATATATTACGCGTTAGTCTTGCAGAAATTGTCTATTAGATCAAGCCTCATACATTACATTCTATTTGAAGCATGACCCCTACTTGTAGGTTAAAGATTTAGCAATATTTGCAAAGTACGGCAGAACCTCTTTAAACTAGATTTCCACTCCACCAAAACTTTACTGTGGCAATAATTTGCCTGTTAGAAAAAACTGAATCCTAGTATTTTTGAAGATATCTTGACCTGGAAAGGCTTGTCCATTATAAATAACACTGTAATGTTTGGAATTTTGGGTGTGTTTTCTTCGACTGTTTGAAGCCAACAGATTGGAAGAGAAAACAGAACAAAAATTGAGATCATGGTTTGTCTTCATCCCCATTGTTCAAAAAAGTTTTCATGTTGTTTGAATGTATGTGTATTTTCCACATAATTCCGGGAATACCGTATCTCCATATGGAGAGCGCCTAATCGGTGAGAAGAGTCTTATAGGCCAGGCAATGCTCCTCTGTAATTCTGGAAACAGGCTTATGGAGCTTACCCTGCCTTTACTTTGGAGATACCTCACTGACCTCTACTTGGCCAAAGCTGAAGTCTGAACTTCCCATAACTATGGTGCAGTAGTGGCAAGAGGTATGAGAAATACCCCAAATCTAAAGGACATCAGTAACAAGTAAGGAGAAGGAGACAACAGATTATCCAGAAAAAGGTAATGGAGAAGTAAGGGACAGTGGCAATGGTATGGTAGAGCTAAGATGGCCATACACGCTAGAGAAAAACTGGCGGAAGTAGCTGACATCAGTCATTTTGGCTGATAAGTGTTTGAAAATTTAACATAAAGATCATTTGTGATATCTTGTTGGATCTTCTTTTTTGCCAATTGTTGACTAATGACCAGTTAGTATTGTTTTTTTTTTTCTTTACATTATCTGCCAGTTCTGTCTAATTTGTTCAAAGGGGAAAAAAAATCTGAAATATAACCGAACAACCATAGTTGCCAACTCTTAAAGACCATCTGTCAGCAGATCTGTATCTAAGACACTGGCTGACCTGTTACATGAGCACTTGGTGGGTGAAGACATCCGTGTTGGTCCCATGTTCATATGTGCCCGCATTACTGAGAAAAATTATGTTTTACTATATGCAAATGAGCCTCTAGGAGCCATGAGGGTGCAGATCTGTGTGGGGGCTTTATGGGATGTAAATCTGTGAGGGAGGGGCGGAATCAACAGAATGTCACTGTGTTGTTATTGCATTATTACAAGATTTGGGGCCCCACTTTTTGGGGCCCCAATGTGGTCCTTTGCCCAGTACCACATTTTGTCTAAAATCAGCCCTGGGTGGGGGTGCCGGCTGATCTGATATTGATGACCTATCCTTTAAGCCTTGTGCACTTGACCGAAGTATATCACCCACAAAGTGTATGAGACCTAATGCCTCTCATTTCTTAGGTTTTTTTGGATTGTCTGCCATGTTCCATCAAATGTTGCATTATGGAGATTATCTTCCCAGGAAACATTGTCCCTAATTTATCATACTTTCACTCCAGAATTCTGGCGTCAAAAATTTGCAAAAAATAGTACTTTTGCAACTTTTTGCACTCGCTTGTGCAACATTTTGCGACTTTTTGCATTTTTGTATACCACTCATTCCAGTTTTGTAATGTGGTGGCAACGGGTGGGCGTGGTTAGCTATATTAATGAGTTTCACTGCAGATTTATCATCATTTTTTTTAAAAGAGTCGCAATCTCACTCCAGGAGGAGGGTGGAGTAGCTTCTCTAGAAAAAAGTGTTAGGTCTAAGGATAAAGCAAATTTATCAAGTAACATGAGACATTTGATAAATGTGACTTTGAGCATTACATAGTTAACCATTCATTTCAATTGCAGACATGCAATACTGCACTTTACCTGTAGTGGAAATGTATGGTTGTGGCTACCTTTGGGGGGGTTAGAGGAAAAGTTAGCTTTCATTAGCTTGTTAATTTTTGGGTTTGGAGGGAAGGGGTTAAAAATGTAAAGCTATAGGCACAAGAAAGATGCTCAGGTGGGGATATTGTGCTTCATTATTTCTAGATTATGTATAAAATGCAAATATATTGGGGTAACTTACCTGAGAATGATCACCACTGGTCACCACATTGGATCTTCTGCCTTCTGCACTCTCCTCTGGGTATATAAAAGCGATAGCCATAATAAGAACTTCTTCAGAGCATTATTGTGTGTCCTGCTGGTGGAGGCCTCCTATTAGACATCCCACCTGCAACTCATTTAACTTTTGGATCCTTTTTACAGCACGTTTCATTTTGCACAATTAAATCTATACCAAAATGTTTATTCTGGCTTTCAGGAAACTTTGATCGTAACCCAAGTATCAGTGCAGTCGTATTTCTTAGAGCAAATAAGTAAGAAGCATAAATCCTTTTTTGAAATGGAAATGAAATCTTTAATTATGGATATTTATGGGCATACAGGCAACGGCATTGTAAATTTCTGCATCAAATGAAGAACTGTCGAAGTGTCTGACGCGTCTTTATCTAAATATGACAGAAATGAATTGGGAAGTGATAAATCGGTGGGTGGTCCTGTCCTTTTTTAGAACATTACTAATGAGGTGTCCTTGATTTACCAGTAGACTATAGTTGCCACCTAGTTGATCTTTTATTGGCCAGGCCCATAGGTTTGTAATTGGGGTCTATGCCAGCTTTATAAATGTGCAGTAAATATGATGGCCTTGTATGCAGCCTCATTTTTTCAGAATTATTTTTCCAACTCTTGGCCAATCAAAAAGCTCCATGTCCTCAATATAAATGAAGACATAAGAAGAAGTCCATAGAGGGCTGTTTTCATGATAAGGTTTTTAAGGGCTACTCATCAGTATCTGATTGATGGAGGTCAGTCATCTGGTTTTCCAATGAGAAGACATTAGCAATCCTGAGAGCGTTGCAGCCTTCTCACAGCTTACCAAGCACAGTGCTATACATTGTATTGAGGCTGTGCTTGGTATTGGAGCTCAACCACAGTCACTTGAATGGGACTGATCTGCGCTGCTGTAATAAGGTTATGGCTCTACTGCAAGAGCCACTGCCTTCTCAAACAGCTGGTCGGAAGGGGTCCTGGATGTTGGACCCCCATAGATCAGATACTGATGACTTGTCCATAGGATAGGTCCTAAGTTAAAAAGTGTCACAAAACCCCCTTAAAACTTTATTGACTTCTTCTCGCGTCTTCATTTATATTTAGCATATGGAGCTTGTTGGATGACCATATTAGCAAGGAAGGAAACTTTACATAACAACAATATAGTAAATGCAGGGGCGGACTGGTAACTTAAAATGGCCCTGGAAAAAATTGGGTAGTTGGGTCCAAATTAATGGAAGTCAGTGCCAGCAATACCATATTGTGGTACATTATACCACCCCAGCACAAAACACATCCTCAAAAACTTCCACTGGCCGGCACCCTGGGCATCGGCCCACCGGGAAATTTCCCTGTAAGGTATATGGCCAATCCACCCCTGAGTAAATGTGAAAGAGGCTTTCTGGGACTTTGATATCAGATTGGTGGGGGGTCCGACACCGCTCACCTCACTGACCAACTAATTAAAGGGGCCATTCTGTCCTTTTTGTCATTCTGTGCTACAACTCTCTGAAGCTACAGTACCAGGCAGACCCAATATAAAAAGTAGGGCTGTGTGCTTGGTAAACAATAAGGGGAAAACAGGACTCAGTTGAGTGGGACTGAGCTGCAGTATCAGGCACAACCTCTAAAAAATGTATAGCCTTGTTCATAGTAAGCAATGGGAGCCCATGGAATACCTATGGATCCATACTGTGGAGCTGTAGGTGTTCAGTGGGCTTCCATATTGCACCATATTACAGAGTAATGCTTCTTTGAAGGGCTACCTCTGTAATACAACATCTGATGGCATGGCAATTTTTCATTTGAGTCTGAGAGACAAAATTTATGTACCATAAAAAACTGGCATATAGAGGCACAATATGGGCCCATAAACATCTAATGATGCTCTATTAAAACTATGTACAACTTGGGTATGGCTGTGATGTACTGGTATATCCCATAATATGATGTCATGCTAGAGACCTCATTGCAGACACCAAGTCCACCTCTACGTTTTCATCAATAGACCCTTTAAAATGGAGTATGATGGCATATTTTCACCTGAGCAACAAAGGCTTCTGCTGTATATCCAGAGAATGGTAATGGACCTACCCGGACCTAGGGGTACTATGAATTGTTTTTATTATTATGCTATGTATTTTACTGTTTGTTTCCTGCCATTAGTACTAGCAAGGAGAACATGGCAACAGGTTGGCAGGAACAGGCTTAGACACCCTGTTTCTCTTCTCTTGGTAGAAGTGGGCTGGTCCTGCTCCCTGCCAAAGGGGCGAGACTTCCTGAGCAACCTCAGAGTGGAGAGGAAGCAAGTTGCCGAGCTCCTGATCCTAATACCTTATCTCCAGAGGGAACCAATTGTCCTCAATTAAAGCCTTGAGATTCCAGACAGCAGAGTGAACTTCTACTTCTGCATCAATAGATACTGCTCTAAGGTGAGGGACTACAGCAAAGCCACCCATCATCCAACAACCACTAGGCCAGTATCACCTATGGGTTGAACACCTACTAGCCAACCAGCCTCCATACCTTTGCTGGTGCCGGGGAAGAATTGCACTTAAAGCATGCTGCTGCTGAATGTATCTCAAGTTCTACAGTGCACTTTTTTCATCAGCTTCAGCTTCTTACATGTTGTGTTATTCAGCAAAAAATGAAGTGTTCTGCAGAAAGTGGAGTCAGAAACATGAATAAAAATGACTGTAGTTACAATTCTACTTGTAAAAGTTACACTTAACGTTCATGTGAAGCCAGATGGTATCTGCTGTCCGGGATGTTGAACAGATTAGGTGTGCACTGTCAGCACGCCTGGGATAATAATTTACAGTATCCAGCTCCTGCTACAACCACCAGTCACCGGTCTTCATTCTCACATGTTGCAATTGCAGAGATTATTATTCTGTATTTCTCAGAATTTATGATATAAAACCATCCATAGAGCATGACCCAACATATTTCATTACTATGTAACTTGCACTTCTACAAAGACATCTTAAAGAACCAGTAAACCCCAAAGTCAATGTTCTGTACATTGTTGAGAATTTACATCAACATAAAAATGTTCCCCATTCCTCATTTTATGAACTCTCAGAGATGGTGTTATGTTTCTATTGGTATTAAAGGGGTTGTCCTATCAGAACAACCCCCGTCTCTACGCCCTTTTATAATATACTAGCTGAAGGACCCGGCTTCGCCCGGGTATATTTAATTTATTTCTTTTACGTTTGTGTGTGTGCGTCGTTAAAAGATATCAAGAGTGCCCTCTACAGTGCCTGCCCCTTTAACAGTGACCTCTACAGCGGCCCACCCCTTTAACAGTGACCTCTACAGCGGCCAGCCCCTTTAACAGTGACCTCTACAGCGACCCGCCCCTTTAACAGAGACCTCTACAGCGGCCCGCCCCTTTAACAGTGACCTCTACAGCAGCCCGCCCTTTTAACAGTGACCTCTACAGCAGCCCGCCCCTTTAACAGTGATCTCTACAGCCGCCTGCCCCTTCAACAGTGACCTCTACAGCAGCCTGCCCCTTTAACAGTGACCTCTACAGCTGCCCTCCCCTTTAACAGTGACCTCTACAGAAGCCCGCCCCTTTAACTATGACCTCCACAGCAGCTAGAGTGGCCACTGTCTTCACCCCAGAAAGCCAGACCTCACCGGCCATTCCCCCAAACGTGAAACAGTGATGTGTCCCATGAAGACACATCACTAAACATGAGGCCACTCCCCCCCTGGCTCCGTGAAGACATGTAGGAGAAGCTGTCTGAGTGTGAGCTACTGAAAAGGTGGACATCCCTGTGTCTGTCCAGGCACTGCGTCGGACGGAGAACAGGTAGCCAGAAAACTGGTCTGTCCAGCCTAAAGCTGGACATTTGGCCACCCTAACATCAGCCTGCCTCTAGGGTGGCCAGAGGTCTTGTTTTAGGCTGGACGGTCTGGCTTTCAGACTCCCTGTCCTCTGTCATGCGCAGGGTCTGGATGGACACAGCAGCAGCACTCTCAGCAGCAGCACTGTGCAGTCTGAGCAATAAGCTGCAGGGAGAAAGTCACCCTCCCCCCACCCCTGCAGCTGACAGAAGGTGATTTTTACCAATATTTTTAATCCCGGTCAAATGCAGCATGGAAGGGGCGTGGCCTGACTGAGTCAGGGGCTTGACTTAGTGGGATCTGGGGGTAGTGCTTTTAAGTCCTTCTTTTGACGGTGGCCAGAATTACAGGTCGATGCCTGATATACGAGGAAGGTGGGTAGCAGTGGAAGAAAACATCTTTTATTACTACTGAACAGTAAATATGTAAAATTTACATTATATGAGGTAATTAGGGATGAGTGAACCGAACCGTAACGAACCAGATTCGTTACGAACTTTCCCAAAAGTTTAGTTTGTCATCGAACCGAATTTTCAGAAAGTTCGTGACGAATCTGGTTAAAATAACGGCGACGCAAAATATACGCATATTTATTGAGAATGTACACTAATGCGTACATATTCAGTTAAGTAGCGTACCTTTGACAACGCTAGACTGTATGTTCGTTACTTGAGTAGGAATGTTCGCAGATGCAGTATATGCGTATGCTAATGCGTACATATTCAGTTAAGTGGCGTACCTTTGACAACGCTACACTGTATGTTCGTTACTTGAGTAGGAATGTTCGCAGACGCAGTGTATTTGTATGCTAACGCGTACATATTCAGTTAAGTAGCGTAACTTTGACAACGCTACACTGTATGTTCGTTATTATGCGTATATTTTGCGTCGCCGTTGTTGAAGTCACTTGGATTTTTTCCACTTTTTTCATTGTAATAGCAACTGCAAGTAAACAAAACTATACCCTATCAGACTCCCATTATTGTAGCAGCAATTATTCAGCCATTATAGCAAGGTTCGTTTTAGGTTCGGTTCGTACGAATCCGAACTTCACTAAAGTTCGCCGAAGCGAACCGAACTTTTCAAAAGTTCGCTCATCCCTAGAGGTAATGATTGATGATGAGTTAGTCTAAAACATAAGTTATGGTAACCGGGAATACCCATTTACCATTGTTATCCACAGTGCTCTGCCTGCAGACCTACACCAGTGAATTGGCTAGGTTGTCATAGAAACCTGGTGTGTGCCTGTGAGCTTCTATTGGCTGATAAGGGTCATGTGACCAGGCTACTATTGGCTAAGGCATTTTGCGTCGCCGTTGTTGAAGTCACTTGGATTTTTTCCACTTTTTTCATTGTAATAGCAACTGCAAGTAAACGAAACTATACCCTATCAGACTCCCATTATTGTAGCAGCAATTATTCAGCCATTATAGCAAGGTTCGTTTTAGGTTCGGTTCGTACGAATCCGAACTTCACTAAAGTTCGCCGAAGCGAACCGAACCGAACTTTTCAAAAGTTCGCTCATCCCTAGAGGTAATGATTGATGATGAGTTAGTCTAAAACATAAGTTATGGTAACCGGGAATACCCATTTACCATTGTCATCCACAGTGCTCTGCCTGCAGACCTACACCAGTGAACTGGCTAGGTTGTCATAGAAACCTGGTGTGTGCCTGTGAGCTTCTATTGGCTGATAAGGGTCATGTGACCAGGCTACTATTGGCTAAGGCATTTTTTGGGAATATCTCAGGAACGGTACGTCCTGGAGAGCTGAAAACCTTTCTAAAACCTTCCCTGACACCTGATGTACATGTGTGCCAAATTTTGTGACTGTAGCTGCAGCAGTGCGGATTCCTTTAGCGGACATACACACACACACACACATACACTCAGCTTTATATATTAGATAATGTTATAGATGAGCGGTTCCCTTGCCTGGGTCACCTCAATAAGCCAAATTGGAGAACTGGTAACACATGCAACGTTTGTTGCTCTGGCAGATTTGGGCGCCCATGTATAACAGGGGAAATATCTTGCTAGCCCAGCCTTCTCAAGGGTCTACAGAACTAGATCTGGGACTATTGTGGTTGATAGCCCTGGCAGCTCCCATTTTTAATCTCTTCATAACCCCTACTATAATAGTTAGAGATGAGCGAAGTTATTGAAAATTCGATTCGGCTGCTTTGCCGAATTTCACAAAGAAATTCGCTTTGTGACGAATTAGACCGCATTTCTTTGTATGCAATGTGCGCTATGATGGGGAACAGCGATGACGCCGCCCCCCGTCATGGAACCCTTTAGATGCCGCATTCATTGCTGATCGTGGCATCCAAGATTAACATTGAGGGCTTTTAGGAGATAATCCAGTAATAAAAATAAAAAGTACCCACCTTATTCATTTGATTGTGTACAGTCATGGCCAAAAGTTTTGAGAATGACACAAATATTATATTTTCACATGATCTGCTGCCCTCTGGTTTTTATGTGTGTTTGTCAGATGTTTTTATCACATACAGAAATATAATTGCAATCATATTATGAGTAACAAAAGCTTATATTGACAGAATGAGTTAATGCAGCAAGTCAATATTTGCAGTGTTGACCCTTCTTCTTCAGGACCTCTGCATTTCTCCCTGGCATGCTCTCAATCAACTTCTGGACCAAATCCTGACTGATAGCAGTCCATTCTTGCACAATCAATGCTTGCATTTTGTCAGAATTTGTAGGTTTTTGTTTGTCCACCCGTCTCTTGATGACTGACCACAAGTTCTCAATGGGATTAAGATCTGGGGAGTTTCCAGGCCATGGACCCAAAATCTCTATGTTTTGTTCCCCTGAGCCATTTAGTTATCACCTTTGCTTTATGGCAAGGTGCTCCATCATGCTGGAAAAGGCATTGTTGATCGCCAAACTGCTCTTGGACGGTTGGGAGAAGTTGCTCTCAGAGGACATTCTGGTACCATTCTTTATTCATGGCTGTGTTTTTAGGCAAGACGGTGAGAGAGCCGATTCCCTTGGCTGAGAAGCAACCCCACACATGAATGGTTTCAGGATGCTTTACAGTTGGCATGAGACAAGACTGGTGGTAGCGCTCACCTCGTCTTCTCCGAATAAGCTGTTTTCCAGATGTCCCAAACAATCGAAAAGGGGATTCATCAGAGAAAATGACTTTACCCCAGTCCTCAGCAGTCCACTCCCTGTACCTTTTGCAGAATATCAGTCTGTCCCTGATGTTTTTTCTGGAGAGAAGTGGCTTCTTTGCTGCCCTCCTTGAGACCAGGCCTTGCTCCAAGAGTCTCCGCCTCACAGTGCGTGCAGATGCACTCACACCTGCCTGCTGCCATTCCTGAGCAAGCTCTGCACTGCTGGTAGCCCGATCCCGCAGCTGAAACACTTTTAAGAGACGGTCCTGGCGCTTGCTGGTCTTTCTTGGGCTCCCTGGAGCCTTTTTGGCAACAATGGAACCTCTCTCCTTGAAGTTCTTGATGATGCGATAGATTGTTGTCTGAGGTGCAATCTTTCTAGCTGCGATACTCTTCCCTGTTAGGCCATTTTGTGCAGTGCAATGATGACTGCACGTGTTTCTTTAGAGATAACCATGGTTAACAGAAGAGAAACAATGATGCCAAGCACCAGCCTCCTTTTAAAGTGTCCAGTAGTGTCATTCTTACTTAATCATGACAGATTGATCTCCAGCCCTGTCCTCATCAACACTCACACCTGTGTTAATGGAGCAATCACTGAAACGATGTTAGCTGGTCCTTTTAAGGCAGGGCTGCAATGATGTTGAAATGTGTTTATGGGGGATAAAGTTCATTTTCTAGGCAAATATTGACTTTGCAAGTAATTGCTGTTAAGCTGATCACTCTTTATAACATTCTGGAGTATATGCAAATTGCCATTATAAAAACTGAAGCAGTAGACTTTGTAAAAATTAATATTTGTATCATTCTCAAAACTTTTGGCCATGACTGTAGAGGCCGCCGCGGCTATCTTGATTGAAGACACAGCGTGACATCTCACGCAGTGACGTAATGATGTCACCGCGTGCGATATTTCATGCGTTATCGTCAATCAAGATGGCCATGGCAGGCTCTCTGCGCGCAAAAGGATGAGGTGAGTATGATTTTTTTTTGTTTTTACCGCCATTTCATGGATTTGTTACCATGAAGCTTGAGGAAATTCGGCTTTGAGGCAAATCAAATTTTTCCTGAAATTCGGAACGAAGTCCACTTCGGATACTTTGATTTGCTCAACACTAGTAATTGTACATCAGCGGGGGTGTGAGAGGTGTATGGAGTGGAGCAATTAGCTGATCACTCTCCGTACGCAGTAGATGTCCACTGTGTATTACAGCCAACACCTGGCCTCAATGACCAGGATTGGAGTTCAAGTTGATCCTGGTCATTTAACCTCAACGATGCCTCAGTCAATAGAAACTGCGGCATCTGAGAACAGAGGGAGCTCCCTCAGCCCTCCGATAGGAGTCCCCTGCAGAGAAATTGCAGGAGTATGATTAGTTCCAAAGAACATTTTTCGTTTTTCAAAGGTCTTTATTTTTTTTAATGTAACAAAACAAAACACAAACTACAATCCCAGTTCAAAAAAGTTGGGATGCTGTGTAAAATGTAAATAAATGTAAAACAGAATGCAACATTAGTTGTTTGTTCTACAAAAAAATACACCTTCATAAGGCTGTGTGAATAGAAAGGTTAAAAAGGTATGGGTCTTGGGAGGCAGGAAGGAAAAAGCAAAAATTCCTTAAAGGGCATCTGTCAGCTGATTTGTACCTATGACACTGGCATCTGAAGACATCTTTGTTGGTCCCATGCCATACGTGCCCTCATTGCTGAGAAATAGGATGTTTTATTATATGCAGATGAGCCTCTAGGAGCAACGGGGGTGTCGCTGTTACACCTAGAGGCTCTGCTCTCTCTGCAACTACCTCACTCTCTGTACTTTGATGGACAGGGACAGTCAGTGCAAATGTTATCAAACCTGACCATGTCAATCAAAGTGCAGAGGGCGCAGCAGTTACAGAGAGATTAGAGCCTCTAGGTGCAACAGCAATGCCCCCGTTGCTCCTAGAGACTCATCTGCATATATTAGAACATCATTTTTACTCAGCAATGCGGACACATATGGACATGGGACCGACACAGATGTCTTCAGCTGCCAAGTGCACATGTAACAGGTCAGCTAGTGTCATAGGTACAAAACTGCTGACAGATGTCCTTTAAGAGGTTAAAGAGGCTGTCTAGGATGAGACAAACCCTTTAATGTGTGGCGGTGTGCCATGGTAGTTGAATGATAATATTAATTACTCCGTTGTCTATGTAGGTGTCCATCTTCATCTCAACCACAGTAATTGTAATGATACATTGATATTTTTACTGTACTAATCATGATTAGTTTATTTGAATATATATGTAATATAAAAAATTTGTATTATTAGGAATGCCGGGAACATCATTACACCTAAGGTGGAATACCTGTGATCCTTTCAGATCTTTCCATCTTACTGCACTTGTTCCATATTTTACCTGCCCTACCCCCCCCCCAATTCCTTAGCTGTCGAATCTGCCAAAATACTTTTGCCAAACCTATGCAGATCACCCCATTAATTCACAGTAAATGACCCTTCATGTGTTCTTTATTATGTAACACAAGGCTAAACCTTTCAAGAGATTAACATGATGAAGTTTTACACATAGATATAACTCAATAGACTTCAAGAAAGACTCATGTTTCAGAGGTCATGGAGATCGAGAAAGCAGGTCATGTCTTGTAACTGAGCGGTAGCACATTTCTCAGCGCAGAATAATCCTTTACAAGCCTCAATTTGTTATATGTCCATTGTCAAATTTAGGTGGTTTGCTTCACCATTAAAGAAGGGTAAGGATACATTTTCAAGTCTTAAAAGTTTAGGTCTACCTTTGAATGAAATTTTTTAGGCTAAATTTACATGTAACCAGTGGCGTACATAGAGAAGTAAGGGCCCCATAGCAAGGATCAAACCAGGCCCCCCACACAGGACAGAAGGGTTTCTGCCTAAACCCTTTTCAATGACCCTTGGGCCATTTTTCCACTGCCTCATTTGCTAAAGTTGTTCCTTTAGAGGGTAGAGACCTGGCCAAGTTTTCACCTCCAGTAGAAGAGGAGATGATCCCAACTAAGACTGGGCCTCCTTTTGCCCTGGGCCTCATAGCAGTCGCATGGTCTGCTGCTATAGTAGTTATGCCCCTGCATGTAACCTAAAAGTTGAGTAAGGCTTCTCTGACACTAATGCTAGGTTTGTCCGGCAGGCTGTTCTGGCAGGGGAACAGCCTGATGAATCTGTACTAACACTGACACACGTCTGCTGCCGGAAGCCCGGCCCCGATTCACTATAATGGGGACAGGCGTGAGATGTGGCCGTAGCATGGCAAACATGATGAAAGGCGGACGGACAAATACCGCAGCGGGCTGGACTTCCGATGGCACACATGTGTCAGAACAGCCTGCCGGAAAAGCCTAACGCTAGTGTGAAAGAAGCCTATGTCAATAAAATCATTGATTTACTTATATTGCCATGATCTTGAGTTACACTCCAGAGCAGAATTTGTAATTCTGCTAGTTGATACTCAACCAGTCAGGCAAGAAATTATTGAAGACCCGCGCCTCACCGCAGAGTTTCTACTTTCTGCTGGTCTACTTTCTAAGAAGAGAGGGTCATTTATGAAATCAGATGTCAGTTTTAGGGTGTAAAAAAGTCGAACGTGATGGCTAGAGATACAGTTTTGTAAAATTAGATTTGGCTGTTTGCTGAATTTTATAAAAATATCCGCTTTGTGGTGTCATTGAACCCCTCAGATGCAGTGCTCATAGCTGAGGGGTTCAGACCTTCTTGCTTGAAGGTCTGGTGTGAAGTCTTGCACAGCCCGAGATGATGTTGGGATTTTGGATGGGAACTTCTGACAAGATAGCGGTGGCCAGCCCATCGAGAGCAAATGGACCAGGTAAGTTTTTTTTTTTTTTTTTTTACACTGTTTCAGGTTAAATCGATTTGCTACCGCGAAGCAAGAGGAAGTTCAGCTTTGCGGTGAATCAAATTTATTCTGAAATTCTGGTCATCACTAGTCATGGCAACTGTGACATTTCCATGGCAACTGCCACTTTTTTGCAACATGTGTGATCCTCGCCACTTTTCACAGGAGCCCTTGTTTAAGAGATAAAAGTGAAATTAGACCTGGATTACGGCTCATTTACTATGTGCGACTTTTGCAAAAGTTGCAAAAAAGTCGCAGCTCACGCCAAGCAACCCCCTGATGTACTTTTATATCTAAACAGGGGCGTAGCTATAGGGGGTGCAGAGGTAGCAGTCGCTACCGGGCCCAGGACCCTGAGGGGGCCCAAAGACCCTTGTACCACACAAAAAGACACTGATATTATAATGTGCATGCTGGTCAGGTTACACTTCTGGCTGGATGGAAGGGGTTAGGTCAAGAATTTGGCATGGGGGTGGTTCTGTTTAAATTTTTGCCCCACACAGCATGAAAACCATGTGCTTCCTGGCCCCTGGCCACATAGCAATGAGGGAAGGGGGGCCCAAGCTGAACTCGTGCACCAGAGCCCATGAGCGTTTAGCTACGCCCCTGTATCTAAAGGTGTAAACCACATTACACTCACACCACATATATTATTAAGGAACACCAGTTCATACATTTGGTGCAGGCACACAAAGCAAAACTGAGATAAAAACAATAAATGACCCCCAGAATGATAAATGACCCCCAGAATGTTTTTCCTACATCAGATTACTATAACATACCTGGTGTAATGACTACAATTCCAAGAATGTAAATCACCAGATTGAGTTCTGTTCAGACTCTGAACATAAAGGGGTTTCAGGAAAACTGGAGCCCTGAAGAATTGTTAATGCCATTCAGAAAGAATTCTGAGAATATGCAATTGCATTTTTTTGCTAGGGGTTCTTAAGAACTGCAAAGTGGTGGGTTATGCACATTTGCAATACAGTCAATTTGTATGCAGTGTGGGACATTTTATGGAAATTATATCAAAAGTAAAGTTTGTTGACCAATATGGAGCTCATTTATAGAAAATGTCAAATATGTGAATTAAGGATATATAAGCAATACTAGCCCCCCCAACGCTTAATTTTGGGGTAGTTGTCATATGTTAGTGTAACAGCGGCCGCTGTGCGCCGCTGTACCCCTGCCGTTCTGGGCGTCGTGTCCAGCGGTGAGCTGCTGGTTGTACTTTCCATTCACCGCTGCAGTCCTGAGCTCTGGCTGTGTAGTGCTGTTGCATGATGCCCTGTATTACGTCACTCCCTCTGGGCTGGAGCTGGTTGATCATGTGACCATGCTAGGTCATGTGGGTTGGTCACATGTCCTCTTTGACCAACCCTGGACCTATTTATGCTGCTCCGCCCTCTCCCAAGATGTCTCAGTGTCAAGGTCCCATCTTGCATATTGGTTATACCTGTTCCTGCGTTCTGACCCGTGCCTTGTTATTTGACTCCGCTACCCGCCTGATCCTTGCCTGCCTGCATTGACCTTCTCCTTGCCGACTCGGATTGCCTGACTACGTACCTGTGCCGCCTGCCCTGACCCTTTGCCTGTCTGACTCTGCTTCTGCCTCATTCCTCGGTCCTGTATTGCCTCTCCTGGATTCGACCCGGCCTGTTGACCACCGCTGTACTACAGGTACCTTCGCAGGTACTCCTGGTCCCCCTGGACCAGCTGCCTCGTGTCCTAACCCTCCTCAGGAGGTAGCGACCTGGTGTTCCCCTCGGAAAGTCTATCCCCACCATCAGGGGTAATTGTGAAGAACGAGGGGTTTCACTTAGACAACTCCCTTAGAGGAGGTAGGGCGCGAGGCACAGTGGGTCCACACCTGCTGGTTCCTGACAGTTAGAAAGGGTGCAGTTTTAAAGTTCAGTATTCCATTAGCCAATTTATTGGACAATATAATAATGTCTGGAATATTCAAAAATATCAATAAAAAATTAAAAATAGAAAAAAATAAATGGTCATTGGCTATGGCAGCAGAATAGACCATTAACTTTTTTAATTGATTGAGAAAATATAGAAGGCAACTTTTCACTTGTATCAATATTACCTAAAGGTAAGGAAGAAGAAGAACGAGGAGGAAAACCCTGAATAAATCAACAGATGGAATGACTGGACTATATTGTCATAGTGCTCAGGGTCATGTCACTTTGTTTGGCTCTTCATGGATGTGAAAGATGGAAAAAGAGGGCAGAATTTAAAATGTGTGATTTGGAATGTTGGCGAACTTTGATGTTAAAGAGTTTGGCCCATTAAGACAACATATGTCCACAGCTGGTCATGAGAATGGGGCCCATCGACCACCAGAGTTATTATAATTTGTGCCAGAAATTGAGGTAGGTTATAGCCCAAGTAGATTGGAGTTTCTGGTGCACACAGGACCAGAGATGTTACTAATTTATTAATAGCCTCTTAATAAATTGGGTGCATCTTAGTCCACCAATCAAGTATGGAATACAGTGTTGATAAAGACTGGTTTCCAAGACTTTATTATTAATGGCTTTTCCTTAGGCTGGGTCATCAATATTTGATTAGTGGGGGTCTAACTCCTGGAAACCCCACCAATCAGGAAAATGAATGGGTCCCTAGAGGGGTTTACATGGACACAGCAACCCTTTCATTCTGATGATGGCAGGGTTTCCAGGAATTGGACTCTCACCAATCAAATATTGATTCAGGATTTGGTATTGATGAACTCAGGATTCTCAGAATAGGCTATCAATATGAGATCAGTGGGGGTCCAAAAGACTCAGACCCCTGTCAATTAGCTGTTACCTTATAGCTGAGGTGGTGGAAGTCAGTGCCAGAATTAAATATCTCCATCTACTTTGTAGTGGACAGAGCTAGTATCTGTGGTGCTGTTCCCACTAAAGTAAATCAGATCAGCTAGCTCAGCAGTTACCAGCTCCATCCACTATACAACAGATACAGCTGTAGTTCTGGTGCCGACTTCCAGTGCGAGAGCTACAAGGTAAAATACGATCAATGGAGGTCCAGGGGAACCTGAACCCTTCTGATATTTATAGCCTATCCTGCTGAAAGACCATTATTATTATTATTATTATTAAAGTCCGGGAAAATCCCTTTCACTTAAAATTTTTCAAAAAAGTTTCAGTGCAAGCAAGCCTGGGGGCATGGACATCTCCAAACAAAGTGTGAGGTGGAGCTTGTAGACCAATCAAGTTCACTGTTGATCAGTACTGAATATGATGTGACATTACGGGCCAGTCAGATGTCAGCATATTGAGTGTGCACCATTTTAAGAAAAATTTATGAATTTTAGAAGAATAACAGTGAGTGTAAAAAATAGTTTTTATTATAGTAACAGAAAACAGAAATGTGATTGCTGAGACATTTTTAATGGGAAAAAAAACACTGAAAGGCCTTAGATAGTCCTGTAAAATAACCTATGCCGAGTATAGAGCGTTCATACAGATAATATGCATTTGTTCTTCACAAGTAAAATTCTTCAGACCCATTCATTCTTCTGACAAATACTTTTAACTGTTTACTAGGGCTGCAGTTGACCCTATTAGTCAAGGTCATGTTAGTGCATAGAGACTACCCCCTGCTAGATCTCTTTGGTCTCTATTCACAGGAATAGCAATTGTCATCAGGATCAATAATCCCTTTGAAAAGTGAATTTTGGAGCAGGGTCTATAGAAATTTACCTGGAGTGAACACAATTGGCCTTACTTATGAAATAACAGTGTGCACAGTGCTGATCATTGAGATTTGTCCTATGCTGGTTATATACCCTGCACATGTCAATCAAGAGGCACAGAAGAGTAGTGTACTCATGTGTGATGGCTTGCAGAAAAATCTCTTAGGGTCAAACTGGAAGCATGCAGACCAAGTTCTCATCACTGCAGGACCTTTCCAGTCAAATATTATTATTTTCTCTCAATGTCCCAGATTTAAAACATAGACTGCCTTTCTAGATCTGCATGAGATTTATCACAGGGGCTCAGGCTGGATGATTATACGTTTGTCTAGCTCTAAACCAACTATTGGTTGGTTGGCATTCAGGCAAAACTTCACACCATAATTGTGGTGCATTTTTGACCAAATCTTAGGCTACATCCCCTTTTTGAGCAAGTCAGAAGTCTGTGTCTTCTCTCTCTCTCTCTCTCTCTCTCTCTCTCTGGGCAGGAACTTGGTGGACAATTTTCCTCCAAATTGGTTACCACTTTTGAGTATGATTCTCAAAAACAGAAATCCCTTTTTTATACATAGACTTGCTGAGTACTCACAGAATGGTCTACTTTAGTATCAGAGAAACAAATTCCTCCCTTAAAGGGGTTGGCCACTTTCTGGTCACTGGTGATAAATGTGTCTTTACGATGACTATAAGGCTCTTTATACTATAGTTTTTTGGACATTCTGCCTGATTTTCTATATTTCTTAAGATATGCTATGCCCTTTTGCTCGCCAAGTCTTTTGTGTTGTCCACACAGAGGTCCTGTCCACAAAATGGCTGCTGATGGAGGGTCATGTGACCAGGCAAATCACTCGGCCTTTTCCATTCAAATACACTGCACCTGCCATCTGTACTTGCACTCTTGGGAGTTTTTGTAAAATTCGGCGAAGCAACCGAATCAAACTTTCTAAAACTTTG
Source organism: Rhinella marina (assembly GCA_900303285.1). Classification (NCBI taxonomy): domain Eukaryota; kingdom Metazoa; phylum Chordata; class Amphibia; order Anura; family Bufonidae; genus Rhinella; species Rhinella marina. Next base: position 11,335 of record ONZH01021369.1, on the reverse strand, counting down.
CTCATCTCTAATTGCACCCGCTACTTACAAAGAAATGCGCTTCGTGACAAAGTGAATTTCTGAATACTTCGCTCCTCTCTAGTCGCACTCTCACTCCAGTCGGAGGGGGGAGAAGGAAAACTGGAGAAGTTTTTCTGGACAAAAGTGTTAGATTTAAGCATAAAATAAATTTATCAAACAACCTGCAAGATTTGATAAATGTGGCATAAAGTACGCCAACTCAGACTCACGACTCAAAATGTACCGCTCTTGATAAATTCCCCCCATATGGAGATCACGCTACCTCCGCTATCCGATTGTACATAGGTAAACAGACGTAATATAATTCTGTGCTTCAGAATATTATGTAACGTAAACCAGATGGAGATTATTATGCGTCGTACACCACAGGTCGTGAGAACATCTTTTGCCTGAGTTGCTCTCTCACCTTTACAATTGTTTCCACTGTTAAGGCTTGACCGTAAATGCTCATGCCGTTGCGTTGCACTAGCCAGATAAGATCAGTCTGTTGGCTTTGTACTATGTGCGGCCACACACAACATTAACCGATAACTAATATGTGAGCCAGTGATATTGCAATAGGTTTTCTCGTGTTTTCTCATGGAAATAATTGGTATAGCAGACATTCACTGCTCGGCCTCCCGGGAATCTCCAGCCGTCTTGTATGCATGTTTTAATATGATTTGCTGGTCTTTTTTTTATCTGGGTGGTCATATAAATGCACCAGATGTTTACATGTTACAACCTGAGAGATCAATTTTAAGTACGAGATAAAAACACAAATGGCTCCTCAATGAGTAATTTTGAGTTAAGAGTATGTAAATGGATAACTGCTAACATCCCCATCTATTGTGAGGCCACCGGACCATGTTAGCGCTGAATTTTGAAGACGTCTATTAGGAATATGGAATATGAATGATAGGGTGTCTAAACATACATGGTAAGACACGAAGACAGGCACAAAGGTTATAGTAGAGACACACAAGCAGAAATCTCAATATAGCGTTTCAAGATGTGACCTGTTCAGATTTTTTTTAAAACACAAAGGGGGTTCGGCATTTTACATAGTTACATAGGTCTAGGGTTGGGCGATATCAAAAATATTCCCGCGATAACGATATTAAGAAATTTATCGCGATAACGATATATATCACGATAAATATCCATTTAGAAGAAAAAAACATTTGAGGCCACAGGGAGATATTACAGTGTATGGGGGCCACGAGGAGACATTATATACTGCACGGGCTGGGATGCTGGCAGGCAGTGGGCCACAAAGAGACGTTATACTGCATGGAGTCAAGCAGGGGCGTAGCTAAAGGCTCATGGGCCCTGGTGCAAGAGTTCAGCTTGGGCCCCCCTTGTCTCAGTGCTTTGTGGCAAGGGGCAGGGGAGCACATACAGTAGTGCTCCTGTAGCCTGAGGCAAAAATTGAAAAGGCACATCCCCCATGCCAAATTGTTGACCTAACCCCTTCCCTCAAGTCAGAGGTGTAACATGAAGATTCTGGGCCCCAGTGAAAAACCTATGACAGAGCCCTCCCAGCATGCACTGGGTGTCTTCTTATGAGGCACAGGGGTCTTTGGGCCCCCTCAGGCTCCTGGGCCCAGGAATGCTACCTCTGCACCCCCTATAGCTACGCCCCTGGAGTCAAGGTCAGGAGACGTTATACTGTATGGGGGCCACAAGGAGATGTTATACTGTATGGGGGCCACAAGGAGATGTTATACTGTATGGGGGCCACAAGGAGACGTTATACTGTATAGAGGCTACAAGGAGATGTTATACTGTATGGGGGCCACAAGGAGACGTTATACTGTATGGGGGCCACAAGGATACGTTATACAGTATGGGGGCCACAAGGAGATGTTATACTGTATGGGGGCCACAAGGAGATGTTATACTGTATGGGGGCCACAAGGAGACGTTATACTGTATAGAGGCCACAAGGAGACGTTATACTGTATGGAGGCTACAAGGAGACGTTATACTGTATGGAGGCTACAAGGAGATGTTATACTGTATGGGGGCCACAAGGAGACGTTATATTGTATGGGGGCCACAAGGAGACGTTATACTGTATGGGGGCCACAAGGAGATGTTATACTGTATGGAGGCCACAAGGAGACGTTATACTGTATGGAGGCCACAAGGAGACGTTATACTGTATGGGGGCCACAAGGAGACGTTATACTGTATGGAGGCCACAAGGAGACATTATACTGTATAGGGGAAGCCATAAGGAGATGTTATACTGTATGGGGGCCACAAGGAGACATTATACTGTATGGGGGCCACAAGGAGACATTATACTGTATAGGGGAAGCCACAAGGAGATGTTATACTGTATGGGGGCCACAAGGAGACGTTATACTGTATGGGGGCCACAAGGAGACGTTATACTGTATGGAGGCCACAAGGAGATGTTATACTGTATGGGGGCCACAAGGAGACGTTATACTGTATGGGGGCCACAAGGAGACGTTATACTGTATAGAGGCCACAAGGAGATGTTATACTGTATGGGGGCCACAAGGAGACGTTATACTGTATAGAGGCCACAAGGAGACGTTATACTGTATGGGGGCCACAAGGAGATGTTATACTGTATGGGGGCCACAAGGAGACGTTATACTGTATGGGGGCCACAAGGAGACGTTATACTGTATGGAGGCCACAAGGAGATGTTATACTGTATGGGGGCCACAAGGAGACATTATACTGTATGGAGGCCACAAGGAGACGTTATACTGTATGGAGGCCACAAGGAGACGTTATACTTTATAGCGGCCACAAGGAGACATTATACTGTATGGAGGCCACAAGTAGACGTTATACTGTATAGAGGCCACAAGGAGACGTTATACTGTATGGAGGCCACAAGGAGACGTTATACTGTATGGAGGCTACAAGGAGACGTTATACTGTATGGGGGCCACAAGGAGACGTTATACTGTATAGAGGCCACAAGGAGACGTTATACTGTATAGAGGCCACAAGGAGACATTATACTGTATAGAGGCCACAAGGAGACGTTATACTGTATAGAGGCCACAAGGAGACGTTATGTATGGGGGCCACAAGGAGATGTTATACTGTATGGAGGCTACAAGGAGATGTTATACTGTATGGGGGCCTCAAGGAGACGTTATACTGTATCGGGGCCTCAAGGAGACGTTATACTGTATGGGGGCCACAAGGAGACGTTATACTGTATGGAGGCCACAAGGAGACGTTATACTGTATGGAGGCCACAAGGAGACGTTATACTGTATGGGGGCCACAAGGAGACGTTATACTGTATGGGGGCCACAAGGAGACATTATACTGTATAGGGGAAGCCACAAGGAGACATTATACTGTATGGACAATTTTTGAAGCCCCTCCCTCCTTAGTATAATAAAGTCTTGTGGCCCCCAAGCAGTAATGTCTTCTGGCTTGTGTGTGGGGGACTCATTATTCCCTCATGCCTGCTGTTAGAGATGAATGAGCTGACACTAACTCCAGCTTGCAGGCAGGAAGGGAAGGACCAGGCCAGGGCAGCACAAGACATAGACATGTCACCTTTATTTATGACACCCTCCGTGACCCGGGCCGGTTCTATTCTATGTTTTATTGTCTATCGCTCCTCTTCCTCTGGGCTGGACACTCTTTGCATGCCAGGAGTCAGACAAAGTGGCGAGGAGGGAGCCGGAGTCTGGAGAGACTTTTCCCGCGGCCACCTCGCTCGTGCAGTATGATTCCAGTGTCGGATGTCGGTGGGCGGAGCCATGAACATAGGAGTGAGGATATGCCGGGGGCTGCCGCTGTTGAAAGCAATTTGTATTGAGTGGTATGCAGGGGTAGGGGGGCGCCGATTTAGAAGTGGTCAACGCAGATGATGTCACAAAATACCGCGGTTATTAGGAAACAGCGATATCGCCATATCAATGTTTCTTAATACCGCGGTATATCGATGCCACCGGTATACCGCTCAACCCTACATAGGTCATACGGTTGGATTTTAGAAAACTGGAGTGGGACCCAGATTTCTACACATTTCTATCAGCATTAATGGTATTTCATTCCAAGAATTTATCTAAGCCTTTTTAAAACTGTCCACTGTTCCTGCTGTGACCAAGTCCTGAGGTGTCTATTCCACAGATTCACAGCTCTTACAGTAAAGAAGCTTTGACGCTTCTGGAGACTGAACTTTTTCTTCTCCAGTCAGAGGCAGTGCCCATGTGTCTTTTGAGGGCATTTTACATGGAACAGTTTTTCAGTATATTTTTTGTATGGCCCATTTATTTATTTGTATAGGTTAATCATGTCACCCCTTAGACATCTCTTCTCAAAGCCAAATCATGTCCCCCTTAGACTTCTTTTACTCTTTCCTCATAACTAAGACCCCCCAGGCCCCTTATCAGTTTAGTCGCTCTCCTTTGTACTTTTTCGAGCTTCAAGGCATCCTTTCTATGGACTGGTGCCCAGACCTGGACTTTTGTACCCAAATTTCATAAGAAGCTGCCAAATGGCCTCCAGGTTTATCTTCATCCACATGGAGTAGCCCCTTCCCCATTGCCCATGGGCAGCAACTGTTGTTGATAGCCTTTCGAAGATAGCACTTCTGACTTCTACTGTACATGCACTAAAATAAGGTCAGCTTAGATGCAGATACAGGACATCCAGGCAAGTAATCTACATCCCATCTCTATGCTTGAGTGCATGCGCAGTAGAAGGCAGCCATCTTGGAATGGCTATGGATGCAGGCACCTGTTTACACAACCCATTGGTATTAGAGGGACAATTCCATTTGGGCTAACGTAAGCCAGGTGGTCATTTAGTGGGTTCCTATGACATGGCTGAAATTTAGATACAAATCAGCCAACCTCGTTAAATAAGTTATTCAAGAGTTATAGGGGTTATCTCATTTAGAAAACATACCTTATCATGGACCACAGGAGTAAATATTAGGTCCTCATCTCTTGCTCAGAGAGGAATGCACTTACTAAGTATTCTCACTTTGGAGGACCTAAAATATATGTGATTAAGACTTTTCAATGGGCACTGTGTAATTCTTCAGTTGTTCTGCGGTGGCGCTGCAGGCCAGTTGAACACTTGCTGCTGGGTTCCCACAAAGCTGACAGCTAATTGGAAGAGGTTGCTCGGCGTTCAGTTTATGTTCAAGGCAACATTTTATCAAAAGGGTCATTTCTATAGAGGACATCTACTTTAACTAAGCTTTTAGAAATCCACTGAATTCTCCGTCCGAAAAATAAAAAAAAGCACATTTTGTAATATAGATGCCATTGAAATTCTGATCTGGTCCCCTGACAGCTGTAAATTTCTTTTGGACAGAGTTAGGATTTGGACGTGATGATATCACGCAGCCGTAACGGCCAATCGCCGCTGGCCACGGTGACCTTTTGCTGGCAGCCCTTCTTTGCTAACATCAGGGAACCAATTTAAGTTTCCTATTTTTGTCTTAGATTTTTATTTTTATTTTGACTTCACTTCACGTACTATACCTGAGATTAGAGGCAGCCTGTGAGTGGTTAGACAATAGGGCCATGAGACTTTTATGTGTCATAAGAAAGTTTTTACAATTCTTTTTACATCTAATTAACCCCTTCCAGACCTCCACCATACATGTACTAAAACATAACAAAAAGTTCATAAATTTGGTATTGTAATCATAGTGGCTTACAGAAAAAAATTTAATGCTTCATTGTTATAAAATAGATAAAAAGAGACATTTTGTCTTGTTCTAATGCAGATAGTCTTGGGTGGTGCACAGGAGGGAAGAAGACACCACACAGCAGAGGTGTAACTACAACTGACTGGGCCCCGCAGGAAATTTTTGAAGCCTTCCCCCCAGCAAATTCTTTGCAACCCCCGCTCATGCGGCTAGTCAAGATTGAGCTCTCAGACAAGCAGGGGTGCACCTGCTGCCCCCCCATACCATATTCTCAACCTAACCCCTTCCCTCTTAACATTACTTATATCACAAAAAAACATACAGGGTAATACAGCGCCACATACCTTTTAGATCCAGTGACATCTCCTTTGATGGAGTTGTTTTCCTCATCTTCTCCTTTCAGAGCAGATCGCCATGATGATTTTTCATCCATCTCTTGTCTCTGCAGTTTGACAAAAAAAATCTTTGTTTCCTACTTTTCCATGATCCTCCCACCTTCTGGACAAAGCATGTTACCACACCCAATACTGTGCCGCTGTGCTCCCCAATATTATACTGCAGAAACAGATAAACCCCTGAAAATACTATTACCACACAGATAGTGCCGTTCAATAATTATTAGTACGCAGTGTCCTAAAATAACTGCACCCAGCAAATAGTGTGATGTTCCTCTGACAATAAATGTGCTAAGCTGCTACTGTGCCCGGGTGCCCCCCCCCCCACAGTAAAAGTGCTCCCCAAAGTCCCAACGATAGTAATAATTCCCTGCTAGAGCACACATGGTAGTGCACCAGCCCTGCAGACAAGGCCCGGCAGCCGTTCCATCTGTTTCCTACAGTGTCACAGTATATAATCCGTTGTATAATACTGTTGAGTGGGCCCTGACAATAACATCTTTTAGTATTCCTCCTGGGTGGGCCCTTTGTGGGTCTAGGCCCCAAAGCAGTCGCTTCCCCTGCTTCTCCTATAGCCATGCCCCTGCCACACAGGATAATGGTAAAGTGGATTCCAATACACATGAGAAAAAAGACATGAACAGTTAAAAACACTTTTTTATTCTACATATTGAAATCCAGCAAAGTACATGCCGGGATGCTTATGTGTTTCAAGTTTCAGTCAAGGGCTCTTAATCACAGCATAACCCAAATGATCGGAAACTCCATTTTCAAGGTCAACACAAGTTAAAAACACAAGTACAATATGATTGGAGAATGCATTAACCCCATAGTATTTCTATCATTTTCTCTCATGAACACAATTACTTTTTTTCCTCTCCATATCAGGCTCAGCAAGACCACAATATATATATATATATAATCATTAGAAGGGTTTAAAATTCAAACCCTTGGGGTATCTGGGGATTAAATCCAATATGGTTCCCTGTATGTAACTTTAGAATTTCAATCCCCTCTTCTATCAGGTTTCTTACCCTTCTCTATCGCAATCACATGGAAACTGTTCACATTAGCCTGATGTATATGTGCACAATGTTTGGCCGCACCTGACAGACTCCGGGCAGTTAGATAATTTATACCAAAGAAATGTTCTCCTATATGTTTACGCAGAGTTTGGGTTGTGCATCCTACATCCTTGTATGAGCACTGCCTTCTCTTCAAACCTCTGATTGGCTGGGGGTCGGCCCCCACTGTTGTGCGGATAGGTCATCAATATTAATAAAGTGGATAATCCCTTTAATGTTTGGGATTGGAGCTACCACCGTTCCTGGCTGTAGAGGCTGCTCTTAGAACCGCAGAAGTTAGAGTTCATTCGTAGATCAGGAGTGTTGAAAGAGTCGCCGTGCCCCCTCTAAAACGGGGTGGTCATTAGGGGTTCAAGATTTTATAGGTTAAACCCTATCAGACGGTGCAGATTTAAAATACCTCGTTTGGATCATAGATTTACATACATCAATTAATACCACGGGATATGAACCTGTGGTTTTTAACCAATTTTAGACCTTACACTGTAATTTAGAATTAGGATAGGAATAATAGGGTTAGGAACTAGGCTGGGATAAATTATATTCCCTATAGTTTTTGGTCACCTGTCTACAAATCTGCAGCCAGGCTCCAAAATCTTTTTACGTATTGGATCTTTTTACAGTATCGGTAAATATCACTCAACAATTCTCCTAACCGAATAACAATCTGTCCTATATTTGGTTAAAAAAACAGCTTAATGGGGGTGGTCTGTGTCGTGCCCCACCGATCTGATATCGATGACTTATCCTAAGAATAGGTCATCAATATCTGTGGCCTGTATAATCCCTGTAAGCGAGACAGTTTGCCATGGTAAAAGTCCACACATAAAGGAAGTTAAAGAGCCAGGACAGGAAGTAGAAGACATGGAGTAACTTAAAAAAATTATATCCAGGAAATTATCCACCCATTTCTTATTCAGAAAAATAAATCTGCTATAGGTCTTAGAATATGTTAACACATAAAAATAAAAAAGTTATTTTATAGTGCAAAAATAGTAAAACACTATATAAAGTTACCATATTTTTTGCCCTATAAGATGCATCTAGGTTTTAGAGGACAATAAGATAAAAATATTTTTAATTAGACCTCAATTAGATATCAGACCACCAATCAGACCCCCAATGTTAATCAGACCTCAGCTCACAGCCCCAATCAGACCCCAAATGTTAATAAGACCTCAGATCAGACCCCCAATAAGACCTCAGATCAGACCCCCAATCAGACCTCAAATCAGACCCCCATTCCTCATATCAACCCCCAATGCCTCAGATCAGCCTCCCACGCCACAGATCATCCTCCATGCCACATATCATCCCCCATGCCACAAATAAGCCTCCCAATGCCACAGATCAGCCCCCAAATGCCATAGATCAGCCTCCCCCACATGCCAGAGATGAGCCCCCAGACTACTCCAGGGTAAATAAAATAAAAAAAATTGACTTAACTCTCCTGCTCCGGACTCCTCACCTCCAGCCCATAATGGAAGTGCTCATCAGTATTCACCCCATTAGACGCAGTGACAGTTCCGCCCACTTTGGGGGGAAAAAGTGTGTCTTATGGGGTGAAAAATATATACTATTGCCATGATCAAAATGACATGCAGAATAAAGCATTGACATGCAGAATTGGTAATTTTTGCCACCTCACTTCACAAGCAATGGAATAAAAATCGATCAAAAAAGCCAAATGTACCCTAAAATGGCACCAGAAAACACTACAGCTTGCTATGCAAAAAAAAAGCCCTTGCACAAATGAGTCCAAAGGAAAATAAAAGGTTATGACTAGAGATGAGCGAGCATGCTCATCCGAGCTTGGTGCTCGTTCGAGCATTAGGGTACTCGTAAGTGCTCGATGCTCGGACGAGTATCTCGCCATGCTTGAGGAAATGGCATCTCCCGCATTTTGAATTTTTGGTGCCTATAACTCAGCCAATCACTAGCCCGGAGACTCTGCGGTACCCCCTAGCATCACGTGGAGCCTTACATGTCGATAGCAGGGGTTGGCTGGCCAGATCAGGTGACCCTGGAATATACTAGTGGCGTCCGGCGGTACTCGGCTCAGAGGCTGTCTGGATGTCGTTAGGGATAGAGCTGCTGCGTTTCAGGGAGAGTGTTAGGGCCTGGATTTAGTTCTCTGTTAGGCAGGAGTGATCTCAAGAGAACCCAACAGCCCTTCTAAGGGCTACAAGACACTTTTTTTGTCTCCTGGCTGGGCTGGCTGGCACTAGTAGTGCAGCTATCGCCATATATAACAAACTTTGTTTTTTTGTTGTTTTATCTCAGTGATACAAATCCATTTCATACAGCTGTGTGGAACCATTCTGTGTATCATAGTTCAGCTGTCCACTCACCACAAACCACAATCCGTATTTTCTGTCCAGGTGACCCATACTGTACGTCACGTAATCAAATACGGTCTTTTGCTTTCACTGATACAGCTACATTAGAAAAATCTGAGTGCGACATTTGTCTGGTTTGCACTTAAGCAGACCAAGTCTGCCTAATCTAATAGTTTCAGTGTAATTGCTCCATACTGCACGGTACGTAATAAAATACATAATTTTGCTCTAACTTATCCACCTATATACAAACCACAATCCGTATTTTCTGTCCAGGTGACCCATACTGTACGTCACGTAATTAAAAAAGGTCTTTTGCTCTCACTGATACAGCTACATTAGAAAAATCTGATTGCGACATTTGTCTGGGTTGCAGTTAAGCAGACCAAGTCTGCCTAATCTAATAGTTTCCGTGTAATTGCTCCATACTGCACGGTACATAATAAAATACGTAATTGTGCTCTAACTTATCCACCTATATATTAAATTGTTCAGATTGAACAAGTTTGTGGTTTTCAGTACAGCAGGCCCATTTTTTTTTTTGGTATATATAATACACTTGTATACAGAAAATGTTGAACCCCAGGGCTAAGGGTCGAGGACGAGGGCGTGGGCATTCAATTACTGCAGGGGGCAGAGGCCGTGGTCCTGGGCAGGGTGAGACAGTACCTGCTGATGAGGGAGCAGGGGAACGCCGCAGAGCTACACTCCCTAGCTTCATGTCTCAACTTACAGGGACACGTGGTAGAGGACTGTTGAAACCACAACAGTGCGAACAGCTGATGTCGTGGATTGCTGACAATGCTTCAAGTAATTTGTCCACCAGTCAGTCTTACACGCAGTCCACCCACGTTACCCAAGGTAGCACTCCTCTGGCTCCTCCACCTCAACCTCCTTCCCCCCAGTCTGCCCCCTCCCAGGAAAATTTGGAATGCGATCGGGCATACTCTGAGGAACTGTTCTGGACCCTTCCCAGAGTCACAAATCACTTCCCAGGTTGCTGCTGACCTCGTTCCCGATGCCCAAGTTTTCTAACTGTCGCAGTCTGTGGGTGATGACATTGTTGACTTAGTGGAAGAAGTGTGTAAAGAGGTGTCGGACGATGAGGAGACACGGTTGTCAGACAGTGGTGAAGTTGTTGTCAGGGCAGGAAGTCCGAGGGGAGAGCAGACTGAGGAATCGGAGGATGACGAGGTGACTGACCCAAGCTGGGTTGATAAGCCGAGTGAAGACAGTGCTTCTGAGGCGGAGGTGAGTGCTGCACCAGAACAGGTTGGAAGAGGCAGTGGTGTAGCCAGAGGGAGAAGAAGGGCCAGAGCTGGTGCATCAGCAGCAACTGTTTCACGTAGTGAAGCTCCCGTGGCGAGGCCTAGATGTTCGCAAATCTGGAGGTTCTTTAAAGAAATTGAGGATGACCGATGGACTGTGGTGTGCAACCTGTGCCACACCAGGATCAGCAGGGGTGCCACCACTATTAGCCTAACCACCACCAGCATGCACAGGCATATGAGTGCTAAACACCCCACTTAATGGAACCAAGGCCGTTAACCTCCTGCGGGTCCCACCACTGCTCCTTCCCCTGTGTCACTCGCTGCCTCTACTAGTCAACCCCCTGCCCAGGACCCCGGCACGAGCGCCTCCCGCCGGAAAACCACACCTTCGCCTACATGATCCTCCACAGCGTCCACCAATGTGTCCCAGCGCAGCGTTCAGCTGTCTTTACAGCAGACGCTGGAGCGCAAGAGGAAATACAGTTCCACCCACCCACATGCCCAAGCCCTCAACGTCCACATCTCCAAATTGCTGAGCCTGGAGATGCTGCCCTATAGGCTGGTAGAG